>JAPDOI010000868.1:0-262381 GCA_029168955.1 Aplectana chamaeleonis | reverse complement strand
CGGGCAGTTCTCGAAGGGCTATCCTGCCCTTTTTGGATGTCTACAGGAGCATTGGGTGAGGTGACATCTCATCCGTGTCCTGTAGACAACGGCGAACGTCTGAGATTTATAGTATGGAGAACACAAAGAAAGTGTTTAATTAGAGAAGGAATCAAGAGAAAGAAAGAAAACCAAATTCACAGTAACCAAAACCACAATAATTTGAATATTAGAGTCTCAACTGATCGAATATTTATTGTTTGATATAAACCTTTTTCTTCAGGTCGATCCTTAAAGGCAGCAGACACGCTCAAAAATGATATCAATTTTATGGATTAAACTGAAGGTCTGGAGCTGTTAGTATTCAGAAATAACGAAAGAGACGAAAAGAAATCGACGGAAATCAAGATATAACGGTACGAAGTCTAAAAATTAATCTGAAGTGGCCTCAATCGAGCATTGAATACCTGTATGGAGGGGCGGAGCCCGTATCGATGGGCGGAGCAAGGATGATTTCGTGACCGACTACGGCTCAAATACTGTCATTTGGACTCGTTTTTAACGCTTGCAACTTCGTGAGGGCTCTTCTAGGGCCTGCACGACCCCACTAATGTGGTTATCTCAACAACTATTTCGAGCGTGTCTGCTGCCTTTAGAAAAGATCTATACGAAGTTTGCTTAAAGGCGAACACCCAGAAAATTATATACTTTTCAGTTGTTATGGTGATCTTGGAGAGAGTCAGCTACACGCTAATCACAGTGTTATCTCTCAAATCGTCCAGGACCCTGCTGAACAGAGTTATGGCTCCTTAAAGATACCTATATTGTTACGGTGAAAAATCCGTGGACGAGTTGTCTTGCAGGCCTGTATTTCTCATAATTCGCACTTGTTGCGCGAGAGCGAGCTAGGATAAGGGATAATCCTGCAATGGGCTGAGGAACGACGACTTGTTGAGAATTCATTCATCCATCTTGCCGCTATGGAGTTCGTAAGTCTGGTAGGGGGACTCCAGAAAATGAAAACATGTTACATGTAATATAAAAGTGTAAGATACTTGAGACATTCAAGTATATTACCTTTCATATCGCACGTAACCTACACTTATATTACATGTAACATACATAATTCTGTATTTTGCGTAACTTAATAAGAGCTGCAAGTTGAAGCCTCGATGCTTTAAGCGGTTGGAGCTGCAAGTCTCCTGGCTACTGCTTCAGGTACGAATCAGCTAGCTTTAAGCTCTCTTGGACATCCACAGGAGCTTAAAGCTCGCTGCTCCATGACTGGAGCAGCAAGCTTGGATCTTACAGCTCATACAAGGCTAGCCAGTGGGCTTAAACTTGCTTCAAAAACAATGCTAGTCGTTTCTCTAATCCTCCCTCACGATTTCCAAACGTATCATGAGGAGTGGAGAGATCAACGACTCGGCCAGGGCGAGTGACCACCCTGTCGAATATCAATCCCATGGGCCTGCGCTCATGGCTAAGTTATGAGGCGGCCCGTATGCTGTGCAGGTTTGGAGAAGGTGTTCAGCATAGACCCTCGGTCGCTGGAGATATTTTAATTATGTTACACTTATACTACATGTAATTTACTTGAGTAGAGATAATTCACATGTAACTTACATTGACGGAGATGTATTACAAGTATATTGTAATCGTCTCTTATCTCGCAAGTATTATGTCTTCACCATCAAAAACATATTACGTGCGACAATTGGCCCAGAGCGAAAGTGACCGATATATTACATTTTAACATACATCGGTCGAGATAATTTATGCGAGTAATATTCATTGGCACAATTTATATTACACGTATATTAATCCATGCCTTTTATATTACATGTAATATGTTCTCATTTTTCTGAGTGAGCCTTGAATGGAATGACATTTTGTGCATTCAAGTTCTCTGGCCCTTTTGGGATGATTGAATCTTACTCAGAGCTTTGAAGCATGTTGCATGGTTCGCAACATATACATACTTCTGCCTCCACATCTCGGTTGAACTCGAGAATTATCTAATGCTAGCAAAGTGGTGTCGAGGATTAACGCCCAAGGTTCACGAAATTCCTTCTATAACGCTTACGAAACGGGAAGAAATTTTCTCAGATACGTTCTAGACGAAGACAAGTCTTGATTTCCCCTTGCACTAGGGATTGGTATTGTTTCTCGAAGATTTGATTTTTCAAGGAAACATGCCAAGAAGAAGAGAAGAAAACACTTAGAAACGGACAGAACTCTCGAAATCAGCGGAGCGCAGAAAATCCGTCTCCCTTTGGAACTCAGATTGATGTACTTTATTGCCACATGGAGAACCATACATGGTTCCTAACCATTTTATTACAGTCATGCCCTCAGGGATTCCATTCAACTGGCAGATTCTTCCTGGGCGAATCCATACCATCTCCCTTGAACCACTCGCATGTGAATTAAGCTTTAGCGGGCTCCGTCAGGGGTGTTGCACCATTCGATAGTGATACGGTCATTGGGTCAACTTAGGCGAGGAAGGCGGAGCCGGCGGGGAGTAGTGCGACGAGCGCCATGCCGGCCAGCCAGTCATGCCGCAAGGCCAAGGAGCGAGGCTAGGCCAACGGTGCCTCCACGAAGATTAGGAAACCGCACAACAATCTTTTTCCGGTGCCATGGACTGTACCTGCGCCATCAAAACTTGGAAGTCTCCGCCCATTTTTTTGCAGTTCTCTCCCCACAATACAAACGTGTTATATTGCAGCTGTCGGTTTTGTACGAAGGATGAAATTTACGTAAAAGTAAGCCGGGTATGTTGTGTGTGTAACTACGATTCAACAACAGTGGGAAGGAAGCAGAAACATCCTATCATGGAGTATTATAGCATTTCAGACGTGCAAAGCCTCGAGCGGTATATGTTCCGGAGAACTCTGCGCTTGAAAACCTAAAGGTGGACGTAGCACAAGCTGTCGAGAGAGCCTCCGCTAATAGTGAGTTTTGTCCACACATGCAGTACGGGAAATTCCTGACCCACTGAGAAATCTTGTTCACTTCTCAGCCTCACATTTTCTGACAGAGTGCTGCGGTAACGAGGTGTGAGGCCGGACACTTTTGCTCACCCCTCCAAGCCCCAATTTTGCTCAGATCCTTGGCACAGGGACGTTCGTAGGCCAATTTTTGACCGCTTTCTCCCATAACCACCACGAGCTGATGTTTTCAAGCAGTTTAACCAGCAGGCTTTACCTCTAACATTTCATTGCAGTAAAATTCTCTCTCTTTGCCGTATTCAAACGGCAAGTACAAAATTGTCGAATGGTTTCAAAATACCAGATTTGAAAGCTCGAAGCCAATCCTTTGCATAAAAATTTGAACGTTCCACAGGACGAGAGCACAGAACAGCGTTTATTGCCTTTATGTGAAGCAGGGAGCTGGAAGAAGCAAAAGTATATTGAACTGGTAACAGCTTGTGCTCTGTAATAAAAATGCGGATGTTTGAGGGAGGATTTGATCTTGCCGGAAGTCCATATTTTCTTTCTAGTCACGAGACTAGGGTATTCGAGTCGAGCGTGGTCGTGATTTACCCAGTATACCAACTTTTACCGACTAAGATGGACGCTGAAGGGCGCTACACTGCATGGGTCGACACCTTGCTTACAGGTGTGGTCCCACCGGATATCCACATTTTTGCAAAGTACGGATTACGTGGGTAGGATATTTGAATGGGAGCGGGGCCGTCGATTGCTGCCATATGTATATACCTCTGACCGTTCAATTTAGGAAACTGAATACCGCTAAGCAGTATATTCTCACCGCTACAGTATATTCTCAGGTGAACGGTCCGCCCCGAAGACGAATTTTGAAAAGTGGGAGTCATGAGAGCATGGCAGTTGAGTCCAGCGTGGCTGATTTACCTTGCGTAGAAATATTCATCGTCTCAGACGAACGCCGAAGATCGCTACATACAGTGCGTTTCAATATATGTTAGGTTGCAAAATAAGTCTTGGAAGATTTCTTTTAAATTTTTTTTTTTTATCTTTATTGCTTCAATAAATGTTCAATCCACAATATAATCAAAATAACTATCTACAACTTCTTACTCCAGTCGCTGATTCCTTTCGACAGAACCCGTGAGTCTGTACATCGAAGAAGTCAAAGCGATTGCCAGAAATAGTTCTATCATCAAGGTTCAGATTATTCTTTTCTTGGCTAAGAATGATTTGAGTGGGCGGGAACATATTGTAGTCAGAGGGAGCTAGATCAGGAGAATAGTTTGTGTGAGGAACCGTGCATCCCCAGCCGGGGCTCCGTTAGATTGTCCAGCGTGACATGAGAAATGTTCGGTCGAGCGTTATCATGCAGCAGGTGTACTGGAAGTTCCTTTCTTCAGCCACTTTCTTACTCCTATTGCTTCCTTCAACTTCTGAAGTTTCTCACTGTAGAATCCTTTTTGCGGTAACTGTCTGACTTTCCGGTAGTAGCTCATGCAGAAAAGCATACCGCGGGAGTCTCAGAAACAAAGCAAAACCTTCTTGGGATGAAGGTCTGGTTTTTTACTGAGTTGGCGGCTGTTCTCCTCGAGGAAGTCTGCGTGCGCCCGCGTCGTATAGTATCCAACTCTTATCTCCAGTCACCACATCCTCCAGAAAGTCTTTCCTGTTGGAGCGGAGGAGAAAAATATTCTAAACTTGCTCATGTATTTCTGGCAGTCGCTGACTTTCTTTCGATGCACAGACTCCTGGGTTCCGGGGAAATGGAAATCAGCGACTTGCCTATTAGATGGAGTGAAGTTGCTGTAGATAGTTATGGTGATTACAATGTGGATTGAACGTGTGAAGCAATAAAGATGAAATGTTTAAAAAAATCTTCCAAGACCTATGTTACAACCTGATATAATTTCCACCTGACCACAGGCCCCAAACAGGGCGATTTCGTTCGGGTATGATGTGTGCGCGAGCTAATAGACTTCACCAAACACCACAAATAGCCGTCATGCTGACCACAGCTAAACTACTTGACTTCTTTAGAGTTATTGGTGAAATAGCTCACGTTCTGTGATGATAGGTAACTGAGTGAAGATTCAGGAACGCGGCCTTATTCATGCTATGTACAGGAGGAACACCGATCTCTCATTGTGGGTTGTGCTTGGCTCGTGTTCAGCTCAGTCTGAGGTTGGCGAAGCACACCGATTTCTATATCAGGTGTTTGGGGGCGGGGGGTGAAGCGCTCTATACTCAGTGGCAGTTCCCAGCAGCACCACGTGGGAAGAACAAACATCATCGCCATTTTCGGTTTTTTCGTCTAGACATACCCATAATTTCCACCTGACCGTGGGCCCCCAACAGGGCGACTTCTGCGTGTGTGATCGAGCTAGTCAAACTTCACCAAACAACATAAATAGCCGTCCTGCTGACCACACCTAAACCACCAACTTCGCAGAGTTGAATCGGTGATGTAGCTCACGTTCTGCGAATTTCGCTACTGGAATATGAGCCCTTTAAAAGTGTATTTAAGAAACTTCATAAAGAAGAGGGTGATTGGCAGTTCCGGCATGCCACTGCTCCGCAATTCGCGAGCAACATTAAGCCAATACTCAGAACTTTTTACTTGAGTTAAAACGATCGAATCGGACAAGTAACGGATGGCTTACGTTACTTGTTTGGAGTTTGTAAATTAGCAGTTAGGCTAAGGTGGTTCCAAGAAGGTTACTTCTAATTGTTCGTGATTTTGTTTTTATAGTTGTTCAATTGTGGGATTATTCTGGTCCACTCCTGCTCACCAGGGGTGTAGTGTTAATGAAATTTTTTTCGTTAACCGTTAATCGTTAATTTTTGAAAAACCGCGTTAATCCGTTAATGCGTTAACACGTTAATTTTAGCGATTCGTTACACAATTTTGGAAAACATTACCTGACCACCACGAAAATCGACATAAATAACTAGACGTCCCAAAAAAACATGAAACACGTTCCATACCAAACACCGCAGTCCGTACACTCCAAACTTGGAAATCATATTCATGGATTATTAATACTATCGGCCACAGAACAATAAACGATTACACTTCAAGAATAGGAATCCTTGACATGCAAAAAGCATAGATGGATGGAACATTAACGAAATAAAAATTAACGTGATTTCGGGACTTTTTCGTTAACCGTTAATCGTTAATTTTTGAAAAACCGCGTTAACTCCGTTAATGCGTTAACACGTTAACGCTATTAACGCACAGCCCTGCCGCTCATGCACAGCTATCAAATTACTTATAAGCTAGTAATAGTTTAGTTGATCGGTAGTTGTTCAAATGTTGTGTTCAATTTATCTGTCACACTCAATGGGCAACTTGCCATCTACTATAACATCACTTCAATTTCAATTCATCTATTAACTGTATGGAGAGCTCATCTAACATATTCACTCTAAAACAACAAGAGAAAAATACAGAGATGCTACAGTGATTTTGAACAGAGCTTCAAAAAAAGGTGTAGACCCTTTCTCCACCATCAAGTCCCATCTAGTGCTGAATCTCGTGGCGTCCTCGCTTCTGTCTTCTTCCGGACTTAGTTGGTATCGGTGGAAGGGATTTGTCGGATTCGTCATTCTTGATATTGCCCTGCAGTGCTTTCTCGGTCCAACTGAAGACGCTCCGTGATACAGATACAGAACAAAGGAGAAAATTTCAACGCCTGACATTCTCGTTTATGTATTTGCAGCAATTGGTTTAACCCATCCACGATCACGCCTAATTTTGGGTGACCACTCAGAACTTTACTCAAGTTGAAAACTAACTAAAACGCCTTCAACAAGTATGACTTACTTGACTTAATCGGTTGGCTTTCTCCTGACGCGGTCATTCCCATCTTGACGAGGTGTGCCGTCCTAGTAGTCAGCCGTGTCCATTTGTCACGGTCCTCAGCCACAATTTGAACACAATCCATCCATTGATCACTATTCCACTTCCTTCGAAGTAAAACATCGCGCCTGAATTGCCTTTCAATGCCGAGTGATTTCAAATCCTCCCTTCACCACATCCGTCCGAAACTTTCGCCTACGTCCAGGCGGCTGTTTCCAGACAGGACTTGGAAGCATCCTTAGAGCGTGTTGAACAAGACGATCTGGCGGGCTTCCAAAATATGCCCCAACAGACGAAGACGACCTTCCGTTGCCGCTTGAGAAGGCATTGGGAGATGTTGGCACCTCCCTCGTGTCAAATGTAGATGTTAGGCGTCAATCTCGTTGTAGATATCTTCGTTGTGGCACATCCGCGGCCAGAAAATATCCGAGCAAACGTCTGAAAAGCTTCCTCCCCGTGCAATCCAACCTTTACATCTGCGTCTTCGGTGCTGCCCACGTCTCCGATACGTACATCATGATAGGGCGAATAGCGGATAAGTAGACGCGCAACTTGACATCCTTCGCGATGGGGGTAGACCACAAACACTTGGTTAGAGAATTGAATGCAGACGTAGCTTTCGCACATCGTTGTTGAATATTCGCTGTATAACTACCATCGTTCTTCAGCAAACAGCCCAAATAACAGAAATCGTCCACCAGTTCGATACGGTGTCCGTCCTCACAAACTCCCGTAGAAGGCCTCTGAGAGACCCACATCTGCTTGCATTTGTCCGGACGAAGACGATGTCCATAGGCTGCGGCATACTTCGAAACGAGGTTCACAATCCTTTGCAGTTTTGCGTTGTTTTCAGCGAATAAGACAATGCCATCGGCGTACTCCAGGTCGACAAGGGAGCGTCTTGATGGTGTTAGGATCACGTCCGCAGGAAACTGTTCTGCAACTCTACGCATGGCCGTTGATTGCGGTAACTCAACTTTGCCGTCATCAACGGCGAAGTTGAAAAGGAAAGGTCCTGCTACAGCTCCTTGCCTTACTCCCCATTTCACCTCGAAAGCTGACGTAACTCTGACAGGCATACAAGCTGCTCCTGTTGGTCCTTTGTTCTTGTCCTCGATTAGACGAACATATTTTTCCGGGACTACTTCGACTCGCAGAGCGTTGAGCAATCGATCACGATGAGGAGAGTCGAATGCGGCTTCAAAGTCCAAAAGCAACAAAAAAACTGTAATGGCTTCAAATACCGCTGCCACGATTACTCTTCTCACTACGAAAACTTTGTCGATGGTCGATCTTCCGGGTCGAAAACCGGCTTGCTCCTCTCTGTAGTTTCCTCACGACGTTTCATGAGTCGCACGAGAATAATACGTTCTAAAACCTTGTACATGACACGAAGTAGAGAGATTCCTCTGTAGTTCTTAGGATCCGTGACGGATAGCTTCTTGTGAAGCGGTACGATGATCGCATGTCTCCACGAATCGGGTATCCTTCCGCTCATCCATATGGCACGGATGGTGTTGGTCATTTCACGAATCCCAGACGGAGGAAGAGCTTCCAGCATTTCAGCAGTGATGTTGTCATCTCCACCTGCCTTTCCATTCTTCATTTTCCGGACACAACTCGAAACTTCAGCCTCAGTGGGGGGTTCCTCACTGACATCGTAATGTCCTCTCTGAACATGCGGCAGCTCTGGTACTGACGGCGCTGGACGATTCAGTAGTGAACTGAAGTAATCCTTCCATAATGGCAGAGTCGCATCACCAACTGCAACCCATTGGTAGTGTTGAGGACAGCAGAACATCTCTTCATCTTGCCGCTATACTGTCGTAACAACGTGTAGGCTTTCCTCGGATTCTTCTCCTCCCAAGCCTTCTCAAACTCCTTAGCTCTACACGTCCATTCTCGTTTGCGGTCATTTTGAAGCTGCCGACGCAACTTCCTCCTGAGACGCTTCTCCTCCTTGAAGTTTCCTGCAGTTCGGAGAGCACATACTCTGTTGTAAGTAGATGTTGTTTCCTCTGAGACGTAGGCGAGCTTCCTCCTGGGCTGTACAACCGGGAGTGCCTCTTTCGAAGCGTCCTGGATGCACTTGACGAAAGAGTCCGCGACGCAAAGTTTCTTCTTAGTCCGTACTCCAATATGAGCAGAAACGCGTTGTCGGAATTTCCTTCTGCATTATTCATCCCTGAGACTTGTCGTATCAATCCTCTGGAGAGGCTTAGCCCCTCGCTTCCTCTAATGAATCCTCGCAGTCAAGTTCAACAGAACTGGACGGTGATTCGAATCGAATGCGACATCCCACACAGCTCTAGATCTTCGAATGTCCGATACTGAAATAATCCTCGTCAGAACATAGTCGAGCTGTAGTTTCAAATTTGTCCTCTTCCGCTTCCGCTGCTCTTCCAGAGATAGCTGGGTTGGTCCCTGCCACGTAAGCTGATGGCGGCGGTGATTCCTCTTGGAATGTCGATGCAATAATCAGACCACTGCGTTCACAAAGTCGACAAGGCGGTAGTCATTGTCCGATGTTTGCTCCACTAGAAGAACCATTTACCGAGTACTTCGGATTCCTGATCAAGTCCCATCTTCGCGTTTGCGTCGATTCCCACCACAACAGCATGTTTACAAGGTATCCTGGCTAGCCACGTATTGAGTTCATCGTAGAAGGCATCCTTGGAATTGTCTTCGGCGGTTTCGGTGGGCGCATGAGCACTCACTATCCACAGATTGATTCCTCTGTGATCCCGCAGTCGCACAAATGCATTCCTACACGACGTTGAGCCGAATTCCTCGATCATACCATTGTAGTCCTTCCTTACAGCTATCGCAACAGCCTCCCACTCTCCTATCATCAGCGTCACAACAGTAGATCACGTACTCTCCGACGTTGATGACTGGTCTATCCTGAGGCGAGTTTCCTGCAAAGCAGCAAACGGTGAATGGAAGTAGCTCAGAAGATTGGACAGCGCAGATTGTTGGATATCACTCGACAATGACCGGCAATACAGGTTGGCGAAATTGTGGCTTGTGGCCAAAGACTATGAACTTCCTAGGTACGGATCCTAAGGTGTTATGGACCAGAGGCCTTAGTGTGCCGGACGGCGACACCTTTATGCAATGTGTGGGATACTTTCGCGATATAGTTGTGCACGCTATATCGCTCGAACGTCTCCCTGTGTACACTCAAGTGTCTGCTGGGTTCAGTAGAAGCAGGCACCAACGAGCAGGTACCAACAGACTTGTATACACACCATATATATATATATATATATATATATATATATATATATATAATATATATATATATATATATATATATATATATATATATATATATATTAATTAATATATATATATATATATATATATATATATATATATATATATATATATATATATATATATATATATATATATATATATATATATATATATATATATATATATATATATATATATATATATATATATATATATATATATATATATATATATATATATATATATATATATATATATAATGAGAATTCTACACTGATTTATAATCATAGTTTCCGCTGTAAAACTCTCATCAAAAGTTTCTATAGCAGGGGCAAGTGCTCCAGATAGCAGCATGTGCTGCGAAATATCATTGCGAGGGCACTGCTGCGAGTCAGTCAATCCTCTGCGTATCCAACACTATCACAACACCATGTCCTCCTACATCAGGTGGGCACTTTGTGAGTGATTCAAATCTTTGCACGTTAACTCCCGCTGTCAGAGCAATACATGCTTCTTTCTTAAAAGGGCGTGTTGAAAATCAAACATTTTTTTCAGGCTAGACACCAATTATCGCATGTGCACGTGCTTCAAAATCTACCCACCGAGCTTTATTAACTGTGATAACAATGCATAGTTACAGTTTATTGAGTATATGCAAAACATTTACCCTGTATAGATGCATTGATGTTAAGAAGACAACACAATATGTATGCAGCTGCAAACGAACAAATAAGAGGAACGTATATTACAGTGGTAATCGGTGTTTGAAGCGAGACCAAGATTGTTAAAACCTCTTTATTTGGCTGACGTTTCGGCGAATAATACAGTAATTAAAAAAGCTCCTACCACAGAGTGTAAGTTCATTCTTGGGAACAGACGGCAGTTCCCCCGCCCCCCCCCCCCCCCCGCCTTAAAGAGAACAACGAAACAGAATGAATGGAGTGCGCAGAATCGACTTCTATAGTACGTCTGTTGGTTCTTCTTCAAATGTTTCTGTTCGGATAGTAGTCCTTTCTTGATTAGAAGGGGAAAGCTCGTTTATGAAGCTGCTCAGCCGACGGCTCCGTCAATGGGGTGTGTTGTATGAAAGAAATGTCGAAAAACAATTCTCTGAAAATTAGTTCTCTTGCTGGATGATCGTATCAAACGACACAGGCAGGTTATAAAATGGCGAAGTTCACTTTGTTCCTACTCGTGCTGGTGCGGAGCGGTGGTTAGAGGCAGTGAGAGAGCGTAGGGCAGATGGAGGCCGAGGCGTCGCGCGCGCCGCCCGCGCCTCGAATGCTGTGAATTACGACGTTTAATAGAGGGCAGCTGCTCTGGCTTGTACGATCAAAGAAGTTGTTGAGATAACGACTTTACTGGGGTCGCGTGAGTCCAAATGGAAACCTCAAGCCATGAGAAGAGTCAAAACGAGTTAAAACTGCTATATGTGAGCCATATCGAACCACAACATTTCCGTCCCCACCCATTCGCTTTACGATCTCCGCCCCAACAAAAACTCGTCCAGATTGATCGTTCAGATAGGGTCACTTTGGCCAGTTCTTGAAGCGGTCTGGATTTGTTGGTATTCCGAATGACCAATAATAAACCTGTCGCGGATGCCAGCAGGAAGCGCATCGCTGAAGTATAAATTGGCCCTGATCTGTACCGTTCTTCTCAGTCGAGGTTGTAGACACTAAGATGTGTTCAATTGTTTGAGTTGATTCATGTGTAGTGTTCACTCGGGCTGGTCATGAAACCGAGAAAAATCTTGGACTAAAGGTCGTCGTGTGATAAGGGAGGCTGACCTGTTATGTACCTGTGTAAACGTTCAGTGCGGCTGCTCGCTTCACCTCAGCCTAAATCTGTGTGAGCTCTTTTCAACGAGTGACTCGAAAAAACTTCCTGCAGTAGGGGAACAGTAAGTAAAAATGCCGTTAATCGGTGAGCGTAGCCCCCAGGTGTCTTCATCGAAAGGAAAATCCAGTCTGCAGTTGCAGACAACCGCTCTTGCACGCACTTCGAAGATAATCACGCTGAAGTCGTGGGTTCTTGGCACGATCATCACTTTATCCAGCACGATTATCTTCGAGCTGCGTACTGCAACAGCGGCTGTCTGCAACTACTATACTTATGTCGAGTCGAGTCATCGAGTCTTGGTATCGACTAAAACAGTCAACATCGAGTCATTCGACTACTCGATTATTCGAAAGTTTGAAAACTCGAATTAGTCGAAAACTCGATTATTCGAAATTTTGAAAATCGAGTTAGTCGAAAACTCGATTTTTCGAAAATTTGGAATATTGAGTTGGTCGAAGACTCGATTATTCGAGAGGCCCTAATAGTCGAATGAACTCGATAGTCGACTGTTTCGAGTCAAAAATCACTATTAGGTGATTGAAATCACCATTAAATCACCGACGATCTATCGCTGGCTTCTCATGTTTTGCTTTTGATCCCACATTTTCATGCCCCACGCCCTGTTGTAAAAGTCCGGCAGCCTGTTCTGCTCAGGAGAGTTCAAATGGGCAGCAACTTTCAGGTAGACGGATTGAGTTGACACTGTTCTGACAAACTAATATGCCTCAGTAAGTTGGCGCAGGTCAAGGTTTCCTTGAGCGAAGACTTCGCTAGGTCTCGCAAGTTAATAACTAAATTAAGCAGATTTTTTGTGGTCGGTCCTTTTTGTGCAGGCGGGCTGATCGCGGATCCATTTAGAGCTGACCTCGCGCAAAAGCGGTGGGCTGATCGCCGTTGACCCCGCGTTCGTTCCTATTCTGCGTCGCAATAAGTGCGCCCCACTGTGTGAGTTCAACCGCGCGCAGTGCAACTCGTCCATTTTCACCCGATAACAAAAGCAACCGTTGCTCCCCTATTTTGATACAGTTTTCGTTGGTTTTTTCGTTAGTTCCTCATACTGCCTACTCCAAACCTTCGACTAATGTCATAAAATCGATACCATTTTGGAGCGTGTATTTCATTCTCCAAATGAACATCGCAATTCTAACATTCTCAAATTTTTGTTTCGAATGAGCTCTCTTCTTTATTCATCAAAGCAAAGAGTTCGTTTTCGAGGTTTTTCGCCTGCTTCCCTTCAGCACCACTGTTGGAAACAGTTTAAATGGTTTCTAAAAAAGATTTCCTGTCCTCTACCATCATTAGTGTGGATCTCTCCTCGCAAAATGGCTGCCCGGACTAGCGACGCTCGATGGTAACAAAAATCGGGCTGGAGGTTCATGATTTCCGGCAGGTGAAGGACTCCTCGTTTCAAGAAGGATACAAATGGAAAGAAGCGCGTCCGAAATGTTTCGCCAGCAAGACTTCTCTGTATCTCTTGGGCAGCCTTGGTAGATTTATTTGACTTGAAAACCGGCTCTAATCGAGTCGATTATTCCTGGCTTCTGATGGTGCGAAAAGACGATCATTCGAGGAAATTTACTTTTCAAAAATTTGAAGGCACAGTCCAAGCTCAGGGAAGAAATCTGAGATTGTCACATAATCTTAGTGTAGACCCATCCCATGAAACACCTGCCAAAAGCGAGCTCTCAATTCCTCCGAATAAGCCAGATATAGGAGGAAACCACCCCTCAAGAAGCCACTTTGGCACGCCCCTTTTACTATCTTATGAGCTCCACAGTGGCGAGATTAGCAATTGTTTTTGATCAATTGCCCTGTTCTTCCCTTCATTCTCGACTTCTCTCTTTGGTCAGGTCGGCTCGCATACATCGGTTGCAAATGACGGAAGTTACAAGTCTCGGACAACTCGTCCACCATGTTTTCCTAGCTCGATTTTCGAGAGGCCATAACTCAGTTCCTAGAAGGTCTTGTACGATTCCAGAGACATCATTGGAATCAGCACGGGACCGTTTCCAAGATAGGCACAAAAACAGAAAAACGATTCTGATGTTGGACTGTGCCTTCAAGTCCGCCCCACACCAGGCTTCGCTCATCACGAACAAAAAAGAACAATTCAAACACCGCCAATCACCTACAGTCCCGGCAACGTGAAAAAAAAACGGTGATTTGGTTGCGTACCCTCTGTTTCCGAGTGCGATTTATTTCCGTTCATCGCGGGCGTTTGCGCGCGTACGCTCTCTACCCTTGTTCCGCATAAGCGCACGAGGGAACAGAGTATATCTCGCTCGGAGCCAGAAGATACGTTTACTAAGCGTACAGTAGCCATGATCGGCTCGGTTCCAACTTTCAATTAATCGACATGAAGCAGACGATAATTTTTTCTGGTCCTTTTCTGTTTCTTTTCATTTTCTGTTGGTATTCCTACGGCTGTCTATAGTAAGGACTCTAGGCGAATTAACACGTAACACGAGAAATTAATACTGTGTGTTTGGGAGGAAAACGTCAAGCCTAGATTTTTCGGATGAGTCCGGGTTGTGGTAGAATTTCCGGACATTTTCGATGATCCTCTCTGTAGAGCATAACACATTTGTGACAAAAAACAAAGACAAAAAAATAAAAAAAGACAAAAAAACTTGACTTTTGACTTAATCAGTTGGCTTTCGCCTGACGCGGTCATTCCGCATCTTCACCGAGGTGTGCCGTTCTAGTAGTCAGCCTTGTCCATTTTTCACGGTCTTCAGCCACAATTTGAACACATTCCATCAAGCTGTCACTATTTTATTTCTTTCGAAACGAAACATCGCGCCTGAACTGTCTTTAAATGCCGAGTGACTTCAAATCCTCTTTAACCACATCCGTCCAGAACTTTCGCCTACGCCCAGGTGGCCGTTTCCAGACAGGATTTGGAAGCATTCTTAAAGCATGTTGTACGAGACGATCCTGCGTTCTTCTTAGTATATTCCCGAGCAGTCGAAGTCGACTTTCCATTGCTGCTTGAGATGGCGTTAGTAGATGCTAGCACCTCCCTCGTGTCAAGCGTTGATGTGCTGCGTCGATTTCCTTGTAAAGGTCTTCGTTATGGCATACACGCGGCCAGAAATATCCAAGCAAACGCCTAAAAAGCTTCCTCTCCGTGTCATCCAACCTGGTAGACCACAAACGCTTGGTTAGAGAATTAAATGCAGACGTAGCTTTCGCACATCGTTGTCGAATATTTGCTGCATAACTACCATCGTTCTTCAGCAAACAGCCCAAATAACAGAAATCGTCCACCAGTTCGATACGTTGTCCGTCCATACAAACTCCCGTCGAAGGCCTCTGAGAGACCCACATCTGCTTGCATTTGTCGGGACGAAGACGAAGTCCATAGGCTGAGGCATACTTACTTCGAAACGAGGTTCACAATCCTTTGCAGTTTTGCGTTGTTTTCAGCGAATAACACGATGTCGTCGGCGTACTCCAGGTCGACAAGGGAGCGTCCTGATGGTGTTAGGATCACATCCGCAGGAAACTGTTCTGGAACTCATGTCATCAACGGCGAAGTTGAAAAGAAAGGTCCTGCAACGGCTCCTTGCCTTACTCCTGTTTTCACCTCGAAAGCTGACGTAAATCCGACAGATGTACGAACTGCTGCTGTTGTTCCTTTGTTCATGTCCTCGATTAACCGAACATACTTTTCCGGGACTTCATCTGCTCGCAGAGCATTGAGCAATCGATCACGATGAGGAGAGTCGAACGCGGCTTCAAAGTCCAAAAAAGCAAGC
Organism: Aplectana chamaeleonis; assembly: GCA_029168955.1. Taxonomy (NCBI): domain Eukaryota; kingdom Metazoa; phylum Nematoda; class Chromadorea; order Rhabditida; family Cosmocercidae; genus Aplectana; species Aplectana chamaeleonis. The sequence goes on along the minus strand of JAPDOI010000868.1, from coordinate 246,722 downwards.
TGTTATGGCTTCGAATACCGCTGCCACGATTCAATTACTCTTCTCACGACGAACACTTGGTCGATGGTCGATCTTCCAGGTCGAAAACCGGCTTGCTCATCTCTGGTCGCTCTTTCATGATGTTTGATAAGTCGCTCGAGAATGATACGTTCTAAAACCTAGTACATGACACGAAGTAGAGAGATTCCTCTGTAGTTCTTAGGATCCGTGACGGATAGCTTCTTGTGAAGAGGTACGATGATCGCATGTCTCCACGAATCGGGTATCCTTTCGCTCATCCATATGGCACGGATGGTGTTGGTCATTTCACGAATCCCAGACGGAGGAAGAGCTTTCAGCATTTCAGCAGTGATGTTGTCATCTCCACCTGCCTTTCCAATCTTCGTTTTCCGGACACAATCCAAAACTTCAGACTCAGTCGGCGGTTCCTCACTGACATCGTAATGTGCTCTCTGAACATGCGGGAGCTCAGGTACTGATGGCGCTGGACGATTCAGTAGTGAACTGAAGTAATCCTTCCATATTGGCAGCGTCGCATCACCAACTGCTACTCCATTGGTAGTGTTCAAGACAGGAGAACATCTCTTCATCTTCCCGCTATACTGTCGCAGCAACGTGTAGGCTTTCCTCGGATTCTTCTCCTCCCAAGCCTTCTCGAACTCCTTAGCTCTACACGTCCACTCTCGCTCGCGGTCACTTTGAAGCTTCCGACGCAACTTCCTCCTCAGACGCTTCTCCTCCACGAAGTTTCCTGCAGTCCGGAGAGCACATACTCTGTTGTAGGTAGATCTTGTCTCTTCTGAGACGTAGGCGAACTTCTTCTTAGGCTGTACAACCGGGAGTACCTCTTTTGAAGCGTCCTGGATGCACTTGACAAAAAGAATCCGCGTCGCAAAGTTTCTTCTTAGTCCGTACTCCGATGTGAATCGAAACGCGTTGTCGAAAATTCCTTCTGCACCTCTTCATCTCTGAGACTCGTCATGTCAATCCTCTGGAGAGGCTGAGCCCTCGCTCCTCTTATGAATCCTCGCAGTGAAGTTCAACAGAACAGGACGGTGATCCGAATCGAATGCGACATCCCACACAGCTCTAGATCTTCGAATGTCCGATACTGGAGTATTCCTCGTCAGGACTCGTCAGGACATAGTCAAGCTGTAGTTTCAAAGTTGTCATCTTCCGCTTCCACTGCTCTTCTGGAGATAGCTGGGATGGTCTCTGCCACGTAAGCTGATGGCGGCGATGATTCCTCTTGAATGTCGATGCAATAATCAGACCACTGCAATCACAAAAGTCGACAAGGCGGTAGCTGTCCGATGTTTGCTCCACTGGGTAGAACCATTTACCGAGTACTTCGGATTCCTGATCAAGTTCAATCTTCGCATTTGCGTCAACCCAAACGACAACAGCATGTTGACAAAGTATCCTGGCCAGCAACGTATTGAGTTCCTCATAAAACGCATCCTTCGAATTGTCTTCGGCGGTTTCAGTGGGCGCATGAGCACTCACTATCCACAGATGGAATCCTCTGTGATCCCGCAGTCGTAGGAATGCATTCCAGCACGACGTTGAGCCGAACTCCTTGACCATACCATTGAAATCCTTCCTTACAGCTATTGCACAGCCTCCCACTCTCCTATCGTCAGCGTTACCGCAGTAGATGGTGTACTCTCCGACGCTGATGACGGGTCTATCCTTGAGGCGGGTTTCCTGCAAAGCAGCTAACGGTGCATGGAAATAGCTCAGAAGTCTGGATAGTGCAGTTTTTTGGGTATCACTCGACAGCGATCGACAGTTCAGGGTGGCGAAACTGTGGCTTGTGGTCAAAGACTCCATGAACTCCCTAGGTACGGATCCTAAGATGTTATGGACCAGAGGCCTTGGTGTGCCGGACGGCGACACCTTTATGCAATGTATGGGATACTTTCGCGGTATAGTTGTGGACGCTATATCGCTCGAACGTTCCCTGTGTACACTCAAACGTCTGCTGGGTTCAGTACAAGCAGGCACCAATGAGCAGGTACCAACAAACTTGTATACACACCCCTCAGAAATGTTAATTAGTTCACTTTACTTGCCAGATTGTTTGGAAAAATTTGCTTCATGTTGAGCGATCGTGTGCCTCATGTTCAAGCGGTGCCAGGTTGAAGGGGCACGTCAAAGCCGCGCCCATGGCATGATTTCTCCAAATTAGCTTGTGGAGTAGCTCGGCGTCCTTCTGAAGAATATTTTATGAAAAATTATTATTTCTTGTTCTTTCGTAACATCTTCAAAAAAATTTTTAGAAAAAAAAAAGCTGTCAATAAAATCATTCTTGGGCCAGAATGCGAAGGCGATTGCTCGCCTCTTCAAGCCTTAGGTTAAGAGTTGCCGTGTCGCCCATGTCATCGCGCTGCACTTTTTCAAAGTCCAGCCTTGCATTCCACTTTCTTAACCGCAGTTTCACGGTCCTTTTTTCGTAGGTGAGAGTCAATTCTCTCAATCGTGGACGGTTTTGGCACTAAACCAAATTTATTCCGCCCATGGGATAAGTAAGAAGAGAATTCAAAATTAAGAGAAAAAACACAAATCCTCTTCCACGAATGGCGCCTAGACTTTGTGAGCACGTGTTATAACTTCCACTAGCCATTTTCAGTTCCTATTTTCCTTTTTTGAAAATAACTTAATTGAGTTCTATAATAAAACATTCAAATATTAACAACGACCGATTTTTGTATATCATGCATTCATGTTCCTACATTGTTGTAAAACTTGATTTCCATGTTAATCTCACTGATTTTTGTTGAATGTTGTATCCATGTTTACACAAGGTGCTGACTTGATCGCAAAACACTTGGCTCCGGGCGAGATTGAACCAGCATATTCCCTTTCCGGGGGAGCGCCTTATCGCACTGCACCACCGGAGCCCCAGCTCCGCTCTCACTCAACTGCTCGGTAAATCTTCACCGAAGCAATCATCCTTTCACCCGCATAACGGGATGAAACAGGAATACCGTCAGAGACTATCTAACAGTCGTAGACCTTTCCGGTGGTGCAGTGCGATAAGGCGCTCCCCTGGAAAGGGAATATGCTGGTTCAAACTCGCCCGGAGCCAAGCGTTTTGCGATCAACTCAGCACCTTGTGTAAACATACCATAACGTGCACTGCGACGTTAAACTGCAGTTACGGCAAAAAACTTCCAAAAATCGTTGTATCCATGGTCATGATTTTACCACAGATTTCTCTTTTCTCCTCTTTTTTCCCTTGTTGCATAAGGAATAAAATCAACTAATTCTGTATTTTTTCAATTCATCTATCTCATCCATCCAACTCCATGTTCCATCTTCTTCCTAAAGCTCAAGGACGAGCCCCATTTCTTCTGCGAGATAGCGAATCACAGAGCTGTGGCGACTCCGTTCAGGAACTAATAGTAATCAAAAGAACCCCCTTTGCCCTCTCCGCAACGTCCTCCCCCTAAGGTTAATCGGGACGTGTACTCAGCCCTGATCGGATCACTTTGAAACGAGCTATGGCAATGCCGCGCTTTAGGTGAGCGGAAAAAACGCATTTTGTCTCTGAAAATCGTCAATTCATCGTCCATTGTCAAGTCTATCTAATTTATTTGTTAACTGCTCCGAAATATACCGGGTATTAATAGTGTATAGGTTCAATTATACAGACCGTTGCATAATTATTGGGACACCCACATTCGCGAATACTGTTTTTGAACGTATCTTGGCCTGAGCTTAGAAAAACTTGATTAAACTTTAACATGTTATAAGGTACCACAAACATCGCCTTACTCATACTCTAGCTTGGGTTTTGGATGTACAATTTTTGAATACGGAGTTTATTTCCAATTTTGTGGCATTAGACCAAATTAGGGCTATTTCTTCAGAAAAAGTTCATAAATATTCGAGCACCCGCGCCACTTGCTTGCCATAAGAAGACCTTCAAAACCGTTGTACAACATTGTGGGAAAATTATTTCTCGCACCATTTTTTAAAAATTAATTTGGTACGAATTTATCCGATTTCGCGCCTGAGAAGTATCTCACTTCGACGTGAATGAAAAAGGATGAAAATTGTGTTTCAGTTGAGGATTGTAGGAGCCTAAACATTGCATGTGCTTGAATGGTTCTAAGGCGAATAACTTTCCAGGATTGAATTTTCGAAAAAATGCTCCATTCCCTAAATGTTTGACTTCAATAAAATGGTGCAAGAAATAATTTTCCCTCAATGTTGTACAACTGTTTTGAAGGTCTTCTTATGGCAAGCAAGTGGCACGGATGTTCGAATTTTTGTGAACATTTTCTGAAGAAATAGCCCTTATTTGGAATGATGCCACGAAATTGAAAATCAACCCCGTATTCAAAAATTGTACATCCAAAACCCAAGCTAGAGTGTGAGTAAGGCGAGGTTTGTGATACCCTATAACATGTTGAAGTTTCATCAAGTTTTGCTAAGCTCAGGCCAAGATACGTTCAAAAACAGTATTCGCGAAAAATGGGTGTCCCTATAATTATGCAACGGACTGTACTTTTCATATAACTATGAAACATAGGGTTTAGAAAGGTAGAACTCAGAGCGACTCTGTTCAGGAACTAATAGTAATTCTATCAAAAAGGGGTCTTCCAAGCGAAAGAGGTTTGGTTGGCGTCAGAAACGTCCCAACAAAAAGAGAACAATAGGTAAGTAGATTGAGGAGAGTCTACAAAAAGTGAACAATATTCTCTGAGAGTAATTTTTCTTGGTGAACACTTCTTAACAGCGGAAACAAACCGTTGTGGCATTTTACGATGATGAGTATAGTGTCTTTCGGAAAAAGCACTTCTATTCGTTTAGCGAGATTTTACGGGATTACTCTTGCTTAATGCTGTATTTCTATTTTATTGTTTTGCTTCTCCTTACAGCAAGACCTAACCGTCTGTCTAAGTCTTTGCGACGTCATCTTCTATTCTGAAGGTAAGAGTTAGGTTTACATGCACATACGTTTAAACGGTTCTTGCGTAATCAAGATCATTATTGGAACCACAGAAAGCTTCTGTGTAGAACACCGCAACGGTTTGTTTTCGCTGTTAAGAAGTGTTCACCAAGAAAATTACTCTCAGAGAATATTGTTCACTTTTTGTAGACTCTCCTCAATCTACTTACCTATTGTTCTCTTTTTGTTGGGACGTTTCTGACGCCAACCAAACCTCTTTCGCTTGGAAGACCCCTTTTGATAGAATTGTTCACTTTTATTGATATTACGAAGTAATATCTATGAAAAAATCTTCAATATTTTTCAAATAGCATTGATTGCTATAATAATCAGTAAGCAACAAACTTGTTGCGCACGCTACGAATTAAGCGCTACTCACTTTCCACGACGTCCTGATGACGTCATCAGATGCCCTATGTACTTTACATGACACCATGATGACGTCATCAGATGCACTATGTTCTTTACATGACATCCTAATGACGTCATCAGATGCCCTATGTACTTTACGTCACATCCTGACGACGTCATCAGATGCCCTATGTACTTTACACGACATCTTGATGACATCATGAGATTCCCTATGAACTTTTACATGGCATCCTGATGACGCCATCAGATGCCCTATGTACTTTACATGACATCCTAATGACGTCATCAGATGCCCTATGTACTTTAGATGACACCTTGATGACGTCTTCAGATGCCCTATGTACTTTGCATGATACCCTGATGACGTCATCAGATGCCCTATGTACTTTGCATGACACCCTGATGACGTCATCAGATGCCCTATGTACTTTGCATGATACCCTGATGACGTCATCAGATGCCCTATGTACTTTGCATGACACCCTGATGACGTCATCAGATGCCCTGTGTACTTTACATGACACTCTGATGACGTCATCAGATGCCCTATGTACTTTGCATGACACCCTGATGACGTCATCAGATGCCCTATGTACTTTACATGACACCCTGATGACGTCATCAGATGCCCTATGTACTTTACATGACATCCTGATGACGTCATCAGATGCCCTATGTACTTTACATGACACCCTGATGACGTCATCAGATGCCCTATGTACTTTACATGACACCCTGATGACGTCATCAGATGCCCTATGTACTTTACATGACACCCTGATGACGTCATCAGGTGCCCTATGTACTTCACATGACATCCTGATGACGTCATCAGATGCCCTATGTACTTTACATGACATCCTAATGACGTCATCAGATGCCCTATGTACTTTACATGACACCCTGATGACGTCATCAGATGCCCTATGTACTTTGCATGACACCCTGATGACGTCATCAGATGCCCTATGTACTTTACATGACACCCTGATGACGTCATCAGATGCCCTATGTACTTTACATGACACCCTGATGACGTCATCAGATGCCCTATCTACTTTACATGACACCCTGATGACGTCATCAGATGCCCTATGTACTTTACATGACACCCTGATGACGTCATCAGATGCCCTATGTACTTTACATGACACCCTGATGACGTCATCAGATGCCCTATGTACTTTACATGACATCCTGATGACGTCATCAGATGCCCTATGTACTTTACATGACACCCTGATGACGTCATCAGATGCCCTATGTACTTTACATGACACCCTGATGACGTCATCAGATGCCCTATGTACTTTACATGACACCCTGATGACGTCATCAGGTGCCCTATGTACTTTACATGACATCCTGATGACGTCATCAGATGCCCTATGTACTTCACATGACATCCTGATGACGTCATCAGATGCCCTATGTACTTTACATGACATCCTGATGACGTCATCAGATGCCCTATGTACTTTACATGACACCCTGATGACGTCATCAGATGCCCTATGTACTTTACATGACACCCTGATGACGTCATCAGATGCCCTATGTACTTTACATGACACCCTGATGACGTCATCAGATGCCCTATGTACTTTACATGACACCCTGATGACGTCATCAGATGCCCTATGTACTTTACATGACACCCTGATGACGTCATCAGATGCCCTATGTACTTTACATGACATCCTGATGACGTCATCAGATGCCCTATGTACTTTACATGACACCCTGATGACGTCATCAGATGCCCTATGTACTTTGCATGACACCCTGATGACGTCATCAGATGCCCTATGTACTTTACATGACACCCTGATGACGTCATCAGATGCCCTATGTACTTTACATGACACCCTGATGACGTCATCAGATGCCCTATCTACTTTACATGACACCCTGATGACGTCATCAGATGCCCTATGTACTTTACATGACACCCTGATGACGTCATCAGATGCCCTATGTACTTTACATGACACCCTGATGACGTCATCAGATGCCCTATGTACTTTACATGACATCCTGATGACGTCATCAGATGCCCTATGTACTTTACATGACACCCTGATGACGTCATCAGATGCCCTATGTACTTTACATGACACCCTGATGACGTCATCAGATGCCCTATGTACTTTACATGACACCCTGATGACGTCATCAGGTGCCCTATGTACTTTACATGACATCGTGATGACGTCATCAGATGCCCTATGTACTTTACATGACATCCTGATGACGTCATCAGATGCCCTATGTACTTTACATGACACCCTGATGACGTCATCAGATGCCCTATGTACTTTACATGACACCCTGATGACGTCATCAGATGCCCTATGTACTTTACATCACACCCTGATGACGTCATCAGATGCCCTATGTACTTTACATCACACCCTGATGACGTCATCAGATGCCCTATGTACTTTACATGACACCCTGATGACGTCATCAGATGCCCTATGTACTTTACATGACACCCTGATGACGTCATCAGATGCCCTATGTACTTTACATGACACCCTGATGACGTCATCAGATGCCCTATGTACTTTACATGGCATCCTGATGACGTCATCAGATGCCCTATGTACTTTACATGACACCCTGATGACGTCATCAGATGCCCTATGTACTTTACATGACACCCTGCTGACGTCATCAGATGCCCTATGTACTTTACATGACATCCTGATGACGTCATCAGATGCCCTATGTACTTTACATGACACCCTGATGACGTCATCAGATGTCCTATGTACTTTACATGACACCCTGCTGACGTCATCAGATGCCCTATGTACTTTACATGACATCCTGATGACGTCATCAGATGCCCTATGTACTTTACATGACACCCTGCTGACGTCATCAGATGCCCTATGTACTTTACATGACACCCTGCTGACGTCATCAGATGCGCTATGTACTTTACATGACATCCTGATGACGTCATCAGATGCCCTATGTACTTTACATGACACCCTGATGACGTCATCAGATGCCCTATGTACTTTACATGACATCCTGATGACGTCATCAGATGCCCTATGTACTTTACATGACACCCTGATGACGTCATCAGATGCCCTATGTACTTTACATGACACCCTGCTGACGTCATCAGATGCCCTATGTACTTTACATGACATCCTGATGACGTCATCAGATGCCCTATGTACTTTACATGACACCCTGATGACGTCATCAGATGCCCTATGTACTGATAGCCTGCGACCACTGGCAGTGGCTAGTGGCAGGAACGAGGAACGAGGGACGAGGGACGAGGGACGAAGGACGAGGGACGAGGGACGAGGAACAGGACACGAGGGACGCGTTACAAGAAAAAACGCGAATTTTAGCTAAGCTTCCGCCGATCTAACTTTGTTAATTTTCAATCGATTTGGCTCAAATTTTGTCAGCGGGTGTCTTCTATACTCTCTCACTTATATCCAGAAGGAAATCTCTAGAAAATTTGTTTTACAGGTTTTATTAACTACTTTACCAAAATCTAAGTGATCACAAGTGCCAGGCAAAACCAAACCTCTCCAGCCGCTTCGCGGCTGGAGCGATTAAAAGAAAGTAAAACAAGACTATGGGAGAAGAGGCGGGAGCTTTCTGCAGGTATTCTGCTTATCTGGGCCAAATTCCGGTCCGCAATTGCGTCTCGACAAGTTTTCGGCCGCACGCTCCCTAGTCAGAAAAGCTCCCAGCGCCGCAGCCTCCGATCTGCTGACTCTAGGGGGGTTTTGGGAGCTGGGAACTAAGAAAAAATTCAGAAAATTGTATAAAAAAAGCCGCATCGAGTCGGCTTTGGCGATGGAAACCCTACTGACTCGAGCGCGTGCGGCCACAAAGCGTGTTGAGACGCAATTGCGGACCGGAGTTGGGCCCAGAGAAGTACTGTATAGTCGCTTGCGAACTTTTTCCTTCCACACCTGCATTGTACATCAGTCACAAAGCACCGCCTGAAGTGTTAGCACCTCACATCGCACTCCACCTCTACTGATATTGCAGTACAACAGGCTACCATTTATTACACCACAACTCAAACACGTCCAGAGTAGCAGAATTACGCTAGAAATCCAGGTTCCTGGCTGGATTTTTCTTCTAGTCCCAGAGCGATTATCTTTGAGCTGCGTACCGCAACAGCGGTTGACTGCAAGTGCGGAACTGAATATCATTAGGATGAGGACAGTATCCCAATTGTAAAATTGAAAGTCTTGAAGTAATAACAGATTACCATGGAAAAGAGGGACCTATCACGGACCAACCATGCAAAGGGATTTTAGTTTCGCAAAATCAGCAAGATGCAGTAAGGATTTTAATGACAGAAAAATGTCGACCCGAATTGAAAATATTGATTTAACAAATGTAGAATTCCCGGTTTCGAGTAGGGTAGAAATGTGTGGCAGAGGTTTTCCAAATGTTTACATGTCGACAGAGCGATCTACAATTCACCTCCGCACTGCCGTTCAGTCCGCAAAGTGCACCCTGATTGCGAAATCGTGCTGCGGCGCGGTTGAGAGTATCCTCAGACAAGGATGTGGGATCACCCGGGCGCTTTTTGCCTTTGGTGCCCGAGTGATCCCACTGCCCGGATGATCCCACATCCCTGTCTGAGGATACTCGCAACCGCGCCGCAGCACGATTTCGCAATCAGCGCACACGTTGCGGACTGAACGGCAGTGCGGAAGTTAACTGTACAAAGTTGGCTAAAAAGATTTTAGGTTGACAAATTGAAACCTAATAATAGACTTGTTTGAAAAGTCGACCCCGAAAAATGTCAACCTAACAGATGTTTGGGAAAACGAATTCTTTGACTGGCGTGGATCGTTATCCGAAAGGGTTTTCTGAGGTGCTGATCACGATTTTCATACATATCTCTCAAGTTTGGAATACTATGGTCGACAGAAGAATTCAAATTAGATGATATCGTAGCAGTTGTTTGTTTTTGATTTACGAGTTCTGCTTCGGATGACCATTACAATGGTTTCTCCATGAAAACAGAAACAAAGTTTATTTTGAACAACTCTCCGATCGAATCGTGATGGCGAATACTCGGGACTTCGATCATTCGAAAAACGCCGAAACTCTAAGGCTAATGGTATACTTTTGCGACACGCGGTCGCTTCGCTCTGCACAGCGACAGCGACCGCCTGTCGCGGAGCTCCTGCCCTTCAGGCCTAGAGTATACTTCCCGCGATGGGCCACGCGATATAGTGTCTGTCATACATGTCGACCGAAAATCGATATGGATGATGTGCACTGTCGCCGTCGTGCGTGTCGGGAAGTATGCACTATGCCTTAAATACGTCGCTGTCGAAGTGCGTTGCACTGCGACAGCTACAGTGACAACGACAAGCGTCGACACACTTGCAGCATGTCAACCCTCCGCGGCAGGTCGCTGCGACGGACACGCGACAAGTGTTCCTTCAACAACCAGTGAGGTTGCTCCGATGCTGGTTCCGCCACGATTTGTGTTAAATAACATGACCTAATTGATTCGGGTTGTTGAAAAATCTCAAGTGTTTGGAGCGCAGCTAATCGTTGTTCAATCTTGCGTTGAAGAATGAGTTTCCAGGCCTCTGAGTATCAATATTCATCAATGAAAACAGTATATTCAGTAACATTCCCAGTGCCCAATCAAGGCTGGGATTCATGAACGCTAATCCGCGGGTCCTAGCAGGGTTTGGTTGGAAAGGTTCGCAAACCAGCGGGACTAGGTTTGGTCAGGACTGGGCTATGCCTGGGTCCTATATAACCGCACCTCCAAGGTGGTGGTTTGGTTCGGTTTGGTCCCAGCTGGGGCAGCTAACCAAAACGAACAGAACCAAACACTGCCGGGACCCGACGCGTTCATGAATCCCAGCCCAGAAGCTTCGAATTTGACCTGAATGTGGTACGAGCTGTCATGAATGCAATAACGGCCTAATCGGTGACTACGGCATTACAAGATCAAAACCGTTTCGTGAGAGGTTTTCGTTGTATTTCTCAAATGAGGTGGTGTATGTCGCTTAATCGTAAAAAAATTATCACACAAAATGCGAATTTTGATTACCTAACAAGTGGAGAATTTTCCTTTCAAAGCGGCTTCATGTCGACCGCAGTGCAAGAGACATGTTCCGATGAGGTTAGAGATGTGTGTGAAAAATCCATGTCTTGTCCGCATGAGTACAACCTACCATGAGGTAAAATGATGAAATTTGTTTCTGGTTTTTGTTGTTTTTTGAGTTGTTTCCATTTTCCATTTATTGACATGAATTCCATGTTTACTATAGAATAAAAATACCAAGTATATTCCTGTTGGTTTTCTATTATAAATTGCTTCCATTTTGTCTCTACTGTGTTAAATTCAGTTGCGCCAAATTGTGGTGTTCTGTGTGGAGAGCACCAAACTTTTAGAATGTGTTCTATATTCTGATAGGTAGAAAACCAGATGTATTCTCGATCGCAACAAGGGGAGATGCTCTTCCACCCATAAATACCCTCTCCGAAACGGGGATTTCTTGGCTCTTTGAATTACTATAATTTCTTATGAGTCTGAATTTTTCCGCTATAGAATGCCTATATCGTATTTCTTCTAACGAAAAAAATGTTCCAGTCATTATCGGAGCGAATTTCCAGTCCGCAGTTGCGGACAACCGCTAATGCAGCACACAGCTAGAAGATGATCGTGACCATAGGTTCGTTGGGATGGAGACAGCGGTTCGAGAGGTGAAGGTTGTTTAGGATACGTGAGTGAGGAATGGTGAAGGTTCCCTATAGACTTGCAACTTCAAAATTTGACGTTTTCTCAATCCTCTTTTTTTTGCATTCACTATATTTTTTTAAGTTTGAAACTTTTTTTTGTTAGCTAACCTCCTTCTGAAATTCACTATTCTTAATGAAGTGATCTGCCTAGGTCATGAAAATTTCCTTTCAGCTGTCTTGGAGTCAATTTTTTTTCGGAAAATTCTCCAAGCGATTTTTGAAAAAACTACTCGTTCTTCGCTCAAACATTTTTGCTCTTTAAGACGAATCTTTGAACGGAGCTGTTTATAAAGTCTCCATGGAATTTCACGTCGAATTATGTTTTCATGTTGAGAAAAATACGTTTCCAGTCTCTCAGCCGATTTCAATTTATGAAGTAACGTTTCTTTCACCGAAAGCAATCAGTTTTTCGTCCATAACTTTTTTGTCCCGGAAGATAGCCCTTTGGCGAAGGTTGTTTTCGGAATCCCCATTAAATTCTGCATCGACTAGCGTTTTCAGTTTGAAAAAATAAGTTCCCCTTCTACCAGCCGATTTCAGTTTATTAAGTGCATTTTTTTGCCTGAAATTATCGGTTTTTCGTCCATAACTTTTCTGTGCTTAGAGATAGACCTCTGGTGAAGGTTGTTTTTGGAATCACGATGGAATTTTGGTTCGACTAGTGTTTCAAGTTTGGAAAAATGTTTTCTCGGTCCTTCAGCCTAATTCATTTTACGAAACACCGGTTTTTCGCCTATAACTCTTTAGCCCCGTTGTAGGCTCCAGGAGAACTCTGCGTCTCCTACTTACACCATACAGGCGAGAGCACCATATAAAGATAACTATGGAGCTCTGCTCCACCGACCTTGCTGGCTTATGGAGCAAGCAAAGTTAGAATCCCTATATATCATTCGACGCAGAATTTTACGTAGATTTCAAAAACAAATTCTACAAAGGGCTATATTTTAGGGCAAAAAAAGTTATGCCCGAAAAACCGGCAGTGACACCCAGCCAATCTTGAAAATGACTTGCATGAGTGTTGGGTCACCTTCATTCACTTTCGGGGCGTTTCACCGGTTGTCACCAGTTTTCCCAATGGTGAAGGTTCCCCACTTCACCTGCCCAGGGGTGAAGGTTGGTGGAGTACATGGCTCCACCCAACGAAGCTATGATCGTGACCGGACCTCGCGGTCCCATCACGAGACAAAAGTAACACAGAAAAACCTCATAATTGACCGAAAATCTCTCCAGGGTTCCATGAACTTGCCGATTTTGCAAAAAAAGAAAAAAACACGCTCGAAATTGATATCGATTTCTCGGCACAAATCGACAGTTGGACCAAGAATCCGTGTTCAGGACCCAGGATGACATCTAGAAAAAGTTTTGACTCATTCCCAAAACATTTTTAGCTGAAAAACCTAAAAAGTGCCTACTCCTTAATAATAACACGGGAGGATTTGCTAGCGAAAAGGTTCAGCCATTTTCCAGAGCTACTGAAACCCCTCTTTGGGTAGAACTACTCAATCTTCGAGAACATCTCGCTTCTGGAATATCATTGGACCAATTCGGTAGTGTTATAAAAAGAGTTACGCGAAGGTATATCGTTCACTCGGAATAAATTGATGTCCAAAACAGACTCAAGTTCAGAGTGTAACTTCAGCTACGAACTTTGAGATTTCCAAAAGCTATAGAATGTGGTCAGCATGGCGCGCCCACAGCAAGAAGCCTCTCTATCACGCTCCTTTAGGCAACCTTACGAGCATAACACAAAGGGCTCGGACCTCGCACAAGCTGAAGGCCGTTGTCTGTAGACAGGCTGAATTTTAACTTGAATCTTCATCACGTAGGTTATTTCAATAAATTGTAATTGATGTGACTAATCAACCTTTCTGGCCACCGCTATCGGGCAAACCACTTGATGAAATATGTCTACGGAGGCTAGAAATTAACGGACAGGAATAAACTGAGAAAAATTACTATTTTTGGAGTGTGTGTGCGTGTGTGTGGAAAAAGCGACATTCTGACAAGGACAGCCTGGAGCTGAAGGATACTTTGAGAATTTCGAGTCCTCAATCTATATATCTGGGAATGCGAGGGCTGTTAATTTGATGATTATTTTGAATTTCTAAGAAAGAAGTAAGAATCATGACTGAACTGAAAGACTGAAGCACTGAAAGAAAACATGATTTTTTCAACGCTTGGGAATTTCCTATCTCTTTTTTTTGTATGTATCCATATACTGTGCTTCTCTGGGCCGAATTCCGGTCCGCAATCGGGTCTCGACACGCTTTGCCGCCGCACGCTCCCGAGTCGGAAGAATTTCCAGCGCCGCAGCCGCCGTTCTGTTGACTATAGGTGGGTTCAGAAACTGGTAACTAAAAAAAGTTCGAGAAAACTGTATAAAAAGCCAAATCGAGTCGTCTTTGGCTCCGGAAACGACCGACTCGAGCGCGTGTGGCCGCAAAGCGTGTCGAGACGCAACTGCGGACCGAAATTCGGCCCGGAGAAGCGCAGTATGTTACCGTTAGTTCCACATTAACTGTCAAACGCTTGCAAGCATTGAATGCGCCTGAATATGCATTCAACTTGAGGGACCACTGGTGCGGCTAAATTTCTCAGCACGTGTTCCCAACAGCAGCACGTTCTGCAAAATTTCATCGCACGAGCACGTGCTGCAGAATCCCATTGCGAGAGCACTGCTTCAATTTAGTCAAACACTGTCAAAACAGCACGTGCTCCTGTCGCTGGAGGGCATGTTGTGAGTGAGTGAAATCCTTGCAGGCGAACCCCCGTTTTTGGAGCAACACATGCTTCTTTCAGAGGAGAGCTTGTTGAAGACAAATATGAATAATCAATAGCAAAATCTCAAATTATCCGAAATCTCAGAAATTCCATCCGAATTGAAGTCGTCTACTTCACTTTTGGTATATTCTACTTGGTATGATGTGCCACAGCAGTCAACGTTTATGGATGCCAGCTATAAATAATCTCCCTGAAACGAGAAATTTCTTTCTGTTGAGACTCAGTTTGTGTTCAATCCCATTTTCGAATCCAAGGAACACCTCCATATCTCATTTCTTTTAGAGATAATAGTTAGCCTATGTGACCCCAATCTGCAGCATTCATTCGACAAAATAAAGAGTTACCCTACTTTTCCCTGTGAAGGTGAAAGTTTGTTTATGGCAAGCTCAGAAATTGGTAAGTCGATCGACACTTGCACTCTGTATGTTTTATTCGAGCAACAAAACTTGGAAATAATAGATTTTTACAAGCAGAACTAGAGGGTTGCAAATAAATATGTTTCTCTAAATCGTATCTCGAAAAAGGGCTGAAGTGCCATTTATAAAGTTCGAAGCTTTTCACCATATTCCTTTGTTTATCGGGATGGCAATGGTTAGAGATTGCTCGGAGTAGCCTCTTTTTGTTCGAGTATGGGCATTTTCTTTTTTTTCAACAGCTAATTTATTTTATTCCTTGTACGAAGATACGGTGCTTGTCGCACCCTGTGGGTAGGAAGGCTAATCCTGCTACATTCCGCAACAAGGATACCAACCCAGCATGGTTCGTAATGAGGGACACATCCTCATTCCGGGCCATTGGGGATCCCCTCGATCTGGTGGACGAGTTGTCCGAGTCTTATAACTTCTGTCATTTGCAAGCGATATATGCGAGTCGACCTGAGCAAAGAGGGAGGCTGAGAATGAAAAGAAGAACAGGGCTATTGATCGGGAACCACAGCTCATCTCGCAAGTGTTGAGCCCGAGAGATCGTAAAAGGGGCGTGCCAAAGTGGTCTCCTGATGTGGGGGGCCCATTGTGGCCTCCTAAATCTTGCTTCTTCGAAGGATTTGAGAGCTCGCACTTGGCAGGTGGGTCAACTTTACAATTATGTGGAAATCTCAGATTACTGAGCTTGGACGGTGCTTTAAACATTGGTCGATCACGCCACCGCACGTTATCAGTAAAAGAATTACCACTCCTACGCCTCCCAATTTCTTGTGATGGCACCGCAGTCGCCCTGAGAGCAACAGGGCGGTAACCGAGCCTACTATAGCAACCTGGCCAGTTTCGCTCCGAACGATGGTTTGTGCAAGTGATCATGATGAACCGTTTCTCGCAAAACGGCCGCCTTCGTCTGGCTAACGTCTCCATGGATTTTGAAGAGACTTCGCGGTCACTGTTGAAGGTTGGCGCCAACTCGGTGCCATATGCTGTAACATAGGTGCACCGAGTTTGCGCCCACCTCCAGTGGGGAACGCAAAGTCCCTCAGGATCTATTCCGATGTTACATTCGATAACTAGAAAATTCGGGAACAGAAGTTTGTTTATTTAAAACTGGTTAAGAACCCCTCGTTACGAGGAGGATACAAATGGAAGGAAGTGGCTCCCAAATCTTTCGCATAAAAGCTTTCTCTATATCTGTTGGGCAGCACTGGCAGATTTTATTTGTCTTTGAAAACCGGTGCCAAACAGGTTGAATATTATCGGCACCCGATAGTGCGAAAAGTCGATCATACAAGGAAATTTACTTTTCCAAAAAGTAAATCCACCTCACATCAGGCTTCGCCAATCATGAACAAAAAAATTAAATTCAAACAGTCAATCACCTACAGCCCCGGCAACGTAAAAAAGGCGGTGCCGTTGCGTATAGTCAGGTCCGTGGCTTGCTTCCTCAAGGAAAATATTTAAATCTCACCCGCGGCTGGAGTAGCGGTCGCGTGCGTTGGCCCGCTAATCGATTCAGGCCGAGAGAAGCGCGCAGCTGATCAGCTTACCATACCTCCAACTGTCGGTGAGATGTGAACGGTCCGCGCCAGCCGCGGGTGGAATTTAGGTGTTTTTTTCCTTGAGGAAGCAAGCCACGGACCTAACTGTTCGTTCACTAGGCATACTGTAGCTATGGGAGGCTCTGTTCCAACTTTTCCATTTATCGACATGAAGCTGACGATACTTTTCTGTGTGATCATTTTCTGTCTCTTTCATTTACTTGTGTTATTCCTGTGGCTGTCTATAGAGAAGACTCTAGGTGAATTGACACGGAAGGCGAGAATTAACACGAGAAGTCAATACAGTGTATTTGGGGAAAAACGTAACGTATCTCAGGCAACCCCACAGTTTGGACTTCTGCATCCATTTTTTGTGCTGAGGATGTCGTATGTGTCATTTTTTGAAGGGTGTGGCGACGCAGCAAGGTGGCGTGCATGACGCGGAATCATGTTCTCGTCAGGCACTCACACTAGCAAGTTGTGAGCACCTGACGAGAACATGATTCCGCGTCAAGTGGCTACATCGGGGCTTCTTAAAAAATGGTATAGGCACATATACTGGATTGGCGCAGGCGATCCACAAACTGTGACATGAGCCTTAAGAGCTTGAGGATGTCATGGGCCGGGATCATGCCACAAAGTATTCTCAGTCTCTAACAGAGGAGATGGAGGAGAGATGCATTTGAGAAAAAAAAGAGGTACGAACCTATGACTAGGCTTCTCTCTAAAAGGGGCTTCAGATTCGTTCATAGTGGATTTCGTCTTGCGTTTAACTTAAATGCGAACGATGGGGTTGTAGGAGCAATACACAAAAAAAGAGTAGCTGACCCATCTTTTGCAAACCGAATTCTACTCGGAACAGTTCTGCTTGAATGGAACAGCCTAATGTTTCCGATTGCAAAAAACGGCTATTCCATTCACTGGGAGCGGTCCTGAGCAGGAATCAGATTTCAAAAGACAAGTTCGCTCCTCTAATTTTAAGCACTTGGCCTAAAACCCGGAGTTGTTTATCGTGTTTATCGGGGCGAATTTGCAGTCTGCGGTTGGGGCGCGATTTCCCATGGTTTCGCCTACACTGCGTGTCGCAATAGCGAACCGAATTTTATTTTGATAGGACTGTATTGTGGAACAGATTTGAGACAGTTGAGCTAGCAAATTGTTCCCAATTTCGATTACATTGCTGAATTTGATATCCTCAAATCATTTGGTAGACTTCTATCGCACGTAATTCAATCATTCCAGTGAGGAACTAATACACTTCTCGAGGGAAGCTGCATAAAGGTTTTTTATTCGTTCGCTATTCTGCACTCCTCAGCGATCAAAAACGATCCTCGCTACTCATACAGTCTGGGCTTAGTACGTCGGCACAAAGGGATTGGCAGCACCCGTGCTGTAGCTACTGGTAACAGCAGGAGCTGCTGCCAACTAGCGAAAGCTCCTGCTGCTTGGGCTGGAGTACTAACGCTATGTTTATCGTGGCACGCGTGCTATTGCCAGCCCCTGTCTTCCAGTGTTCGCTGACACTCTCCTCCATTTATTTGTCTGATACGAATGAACATTGCAGCTTCTGAGCAGGTCGGAGCTCGCCACCCGCGCGCATTTCGGGTCTCGCTCGCCACCCGCTCACCTCTCATTTCGAAGAGCTCGCCATCCGCTACCCACTCGTCTTCGCTCGCCACCCGCTAAACGTATAGCGGGTCGCGAGCGCGAGGAGAGGTGGTATAGCGGGTCGCGAGCTGATTGCTAGCGAATCGCCCGCTGAATTGCTATCGTCCTTCAAAATGTTTCGCAACATTGCCCCAATTTTCGCCTACATCTCATCATTCTCATTATTCTTCTGTTGCAGTTTTTTGTTTGATTCGTTTTTGCAATACTGCTGAGCTCACACTTGATATATTCACTTCAACTCGATGGTAAGCGTCACAGCGGCTGCGAGAGCTTTACTTAATAGTTTCGTTACAATTCGGCTCGGAACCAGAGGATAAGTGCACAAATAAGCATCAGCGAAGTTGTGTTTAGACGAGTCAGTCTTTCGACGGGACAACTCGTCCATCGAGCTCACTTCATAGCCCATCTAGACAACCTAATTTGGGATTCGCTTTTTTTGGGGCAGTTTGATCTTCGTTGAACACATAAAATTTTCGCGGTCCCAGAAGTTTCAACACCCCTCAGAGATCCACGAGCAGCCCACGCACTGGACGAGTTACACTTCGCAGCCACCGTGAAGGTTACCGGCGAGTTCGATTCATAGCCGGTGAACCTGCCTACCCACCCCACAGTGTGCCACTGACCCCTAGAGAAGAGCGGCTTGTGAATAAAATCTCACTGCTCTTCGATTTTATGGCCATATCACTATAAATAGACTATCGTGAACTAAAAAGCGAGAAAAGCGAGTGGGGTGCGGGGAAGCCCAAGCTGTGGTGAAAAGGAAGGGGGAGGATGCAGACTCAGGCCCCGCTGCGACAAAACGAAGGTGACGAAAGGTTCAAAGCGAGATGTTTCCGAGGAAGCTAACTGATTATTCAAACAGTTTAATAACTGAACTCTCCAAATTTCAAATAGTTTAATAATTGAACTCCCCAAATGATTGGAATATTCGAATTAAGGAATTAGTGAATATCCCGAGTGAACTCCATATACAAGAAAAAAAAACTCCTTTTTTGTTTTCGTTTAATTTCCCTCCTCTGCAGCTCGCCACAAAGATATTTTCAGAAAAAAATCCGTTTCATCACTGGCTGGATAATTTGAATATTTGATCGACATGGACACCCTGGCTTCCGTTGAAGTTTAGAAAAATGTTATTTCGTTATTTAGAATTATGGCTCTATTTGGTATAACTTAATCAGAAGAAACACCTGAAGTTCTAAGATTTTTTTGTTAATTTGAAACTGACTGTAATAAATCATTCTTGAAAAATCCTGAACTCTGAGATTTTTAAAAATATGTAGTGTTACTGTAAAAGAATAACCGGTACTATCGCAGCAGAGGAGGAGAGGGGGAGGCTCTATGATATCGCATTTGGCCACGCCTATTTTCTCACGCTGCAACGAATCTCCTAATTTTGAACCCTGGGTTAGCGTTTAAATTGCGCGGCGGCACGGAAAAATGGGTGTGGCCAAGTGCTAAACCATAGCCCCCCCCCCTGCAGACGAAAACACTGTATAACCGAAGCAAAAGTTCAAGAATGGCATGAATTTCGAACGGAAGCCACATTCAATAGCTCGCCACCCGCTATCTTTTCGTCGGCGACCAGCGCTAGGCGAGCGCACCGCCGTAATGTGGTGAGCGGGTGGCGAGCGCCAGCATGCCAGTGCTCGCCACCCGCTGCAATTCCGCTCGCGGGCCGCGCGAGGTGCTGCGCGCCGCCCGACTTTTGGTTAGCGGGTGGCGAGCTCCAACTTCCTAAGTTCCTCTTGTACGACGATGGCTGGTATATAAGGAGGCCATTCCTGCTGAGGGAGCAATTAGTCGTTCAAGGCCAGTCCGAAGAGGTGACCTTGTGTTACTCGCGGACTACTGTATTACTCGTTAACTGTGAACGCCGAAGGGATCATCCCCATGGCCCATTGCGAGGGACGCCTCCTTGTTGCGGACCGTGGTGAGGATGGTCTCCTTGCGGCTGGCCATGACAAGGATCATACCTAATACCGGTAAAGAGGATGGCAGTCCAAATCCTCTCTTCGTTTGCAAAACAGGCTGTCCATAATGAGCGTTAGAACGCCAGCATAAGTTGGCAGGATATGCTGTCGTTGCCAGCAGCTCCTGCTCACAACGAGCATTAGTACGCCAGGTGTCTCCCGGCGTACTAACGCTACGCTATTATGCCGACGTACTAGGCCCCGACTGTCTGAGAAACGAAGACATGGTAATCAAAAAGTATATATTTCTAGAACCACCTCGATTGTGAATGATTAGTGGTTGTTTTTGCGGCTATTTTGTGACGTTCTTCAGTTCTGAGCGATTGAAAACATTTCCTTAGCTGGTCGAAAACTAAAATAAAATTGGCAAAGGAAAATCATAGAAATGCTGCCTACTTCAGAGAGTCGCTTGACCCACTGTGGCTTGCAAAAAATTACGATTTCAGGGTTCTGCCGAGTTCCATGAGTTACTGAAACTCTTCCAGAAAAAAAAAAATTAAAAAATCTTCGGAAAATCTTTGCCACTGAAATGTTGCAGAAAATTTCCTGTTTCAGAGCTGCTATAAGAGTGATTTCTGGCGTTCGTCTAAGTTCTGCCTGTCATCTTCAGAATAGGAAATAGGAAGAAAAGCAACAATATCGCAGAAACCCTTTGAACGCGCTCAAACTTTCTTGGAATCTATTTCTATCCTAATAATACTGCCAGTTTTCAGAATGTGCTCAGACTCATAATTTATATACTTTGAGATCCCGCTATGTTTAGGGAAAAACTGAAACTTCGCCTTGGGATAGCCATGGGCGCTCTCGCCACAAATACGCCTCGCAAAGTCGTGCTGGGATCACGAGCTTCCGACAAGATTATCTTCTAGATGTGTGCTGTACCAGCGGAAATCTGCGATTGCGGACCGGAATTTCGCTCCGATAATGATAGTAACAGGGAACTGAATCGAAACGGTGCAGCTATTAATTTGCATTTATTTATTATTTTTTTCAATATCCTATATATAAAGAATCGCAAGGGCAAGAAAAATAATGTTGACTATGGGGCTATATGGGGCTACGAGCGTTCAGCACAGCGCCTGCATGGTGGTGGGGCAGCTTCGAAGAGGAGCCGATTGGAGCGCGTTATTCAGCGCCTTCACCACTGCTTCGTCCTGCTTTTTTTGCTTATTGCTTTCTTTTTCGATTTTTGTGTTTAGGTGCATTTTCATTTTGTGTTTAAGTGCATTTTCATTGTGAATGCTGTCGAATCCTAGGAGAAAATTTCGAATCAAAAGGTCCCCCTCAGGGCGTCAAAAAGGGTAATTTCGGAGAGCATTTTTCAATGAAACCCCTTTATAAACCCCCATAAAACCTGGTACCTAGAGATGGGGAGTGCTATGAACAATCCCAAGGCAGAAACCAAATTGAGGCAAGTCTCGAATTCTGAGAGAAAATTTCGGATCAAAGACCCCCTCAGGCGTCGAAAAAGTGAATTTTCGAGAGCGTTTTTCAGTGAAAGCCCTTTTCAAACCTCCATCAAACCTGGTACCTAGAGGTGGGGAGTGCTATGAACAATCCCAAATCAGAAACCAAATCGAGGCAAGTTTGGAATCCTAGGAGAAAATTTCCTGAATCAAAAGGTCCCTCAGGGCGTCAAAAGGGTAATTTCGGAGAGCATTTTTCAGTGAAACCCCTTTTCAAACTCCCATCAAACCTGGTACCTAGAGATGGGGAGTGCTATGAACAATCCCAAATCAAAACCCAATCGAGGCAAGCCTCGAATCCAGGGAGAAATTTTCGAATCAAAGGCCCCCTCAGGGCGTCAAAAAGGGTAATTTCGGAGAGCATTTTTCAATGAAACCCCTTTCAAACTCCCATCAAACCTGGTACCTAGAGATGGGGAGCGCTATGAACAATCCCAAATCAGGAACCCAATCGAGGCAAGTCTCGAATCCAGGGAGAAATTTTCGAATCAAAGGCCCCCTCAGGGCGTCAAAAGGGTATTTCGGAGAGCATTTTTCAATGAAACCCTTTATAAACCCCCATAAAACCTGGTACCTAGAGATGGGGAGTGCTATGAACAATCCCAAATCAGAAACCAAATCAAGGCAAGTTTGGAATCCTAGGAGAGAAAATTTCGAATCAAAAGGTCCCCTCAGGGCGTCAGAAAGGGTAATTTCGGAGAGCATTTTTCAGTGAAACCCCTTTTCAAACTCCCATCAAACCTGGTACCTAGAGATGGGGAGTGCTATGAACAATCCCAAATCAGAAACCCAATCGAGGCAAGTCTCGAATCCAGGGAGAAATTTTCGAATCAAAAGGCCCCCCTCAGGGCGTCAAAAAGGGTAATTTCGGAGAGCATTTTTCAATGAAACCCCTTTATAAACCCCCATCAAAACCTAATACCTAGAGATGGGGAGCAAGCAGTGAACAATCCCAAATCAGAAACCCAATCGAGGCAAGTTTGGAATCCTAGGAGAAAATTTCGAATCAAAAGGTCCCCCTCAGGGCGTCAAAAAGGGTAATTTCGGAGAGCATTTTTCAGTGAAACCCCTTTTCAAACTCCCATCAAACCTGGTACCTAGAGATGGGGAGTGCTATGAACAATCCCAAATCAGAAACCCAATCGAGGCAAGTCTCGAATCCAGGGAGAAATTTTCGAATCAAAAGGCCCCCCTCAGGGCGTCAAAAAGGGTAATTTCGGAGAGCATTTTTCAATGAAACCCCTTTTCAAACTCCCATCAAACCTGGTACCTAGAGATGGGGAGCGCTATGAACAATCCCAAATCAGGAACCCAATCGAGGCAAGTCTCGAATCCAGGGAGAAATTTTCGAATCAAAAGGCCCCCCTCAGGGCGTCAAAAAGGGTATTTCGGAGAGCATTTTTCAATGAAACCCCTTTATAAACCCCCATAAAACCTGGTACCTAGAGATGGGGAGTGCTATGAACAATCCCAAATCAGAAACCAAATCAAGGCAAGTTTGGAATCCTAGGAGAAAATTTCGAATCAAAAGGTCCCCCTCAGGGCGTCAGAAAGGGTAATTTCGGAGAGCATTTTTCAGTGAAACCCCTTTTCAAACTCCCATCAAACCTGGTACCTAGAGATGGGGAGTGCTATGAACAATCCCAAATCAAAAACCCAATCGAGGCAAGTCTCGAATCCAGGGAGAAATTTTCGAATCAAAAGGCCCCCCTCAGGGCGTCAAAAAGGGTAATTTCGGAGAGCATTTTTCAATGAAACCCCTTTTCAAACTCCCATCAAACCTGGTACCTAGAGATGGGGAGCGCTATGAACAATCCCAAATCAGGAACCCAATCGAGGCAAGTCTCGAATCCAGGGAGAAATTTTCGAATCAAAAGGCCCCCCTCAGGGCGTCAAAAAGGGTATTTCGGAGAGCATTTTTCAATGAAACCCCTTTATAAACCCCCATAAAACCTGGTACCTAGAGATGGGGAGTGCTATGAACAATCCCAAATCAGAAACCAAATCAAGGCAAGTTTGGAATCCTAGGAGAAAATTTCGAATCAAAAGGTCCCCCTCAGGGCGTCAAAAAGGGTAATTTCGGAGAGCATTTTTCAGTGAAACCCCTTTTCAAACTCCCATCAAACCTGGTACCTAGAGATGGGGAGTGCTATGAACAATCCCAAATCAGAAACCCAATCGAGGCAAGTCTCGAATCCAGGGAGAAATTTTCGAATCAAAAGGCCCCCCTCAGGGCGTCAAAAAGGGTAATTTCGGAGAGCATTTTTCAATGAAACCCCTTTATAAACCCCCATCAAACCTAATACCTAGAGATGGGGAGTGCTATGAACAATCCCAAATCAGAAACCCAATCGAGGCAAGTCTCGAATCCAGGTAGAAATTTTCGAATCAAAAGGCCCCCCTCAGGGCGTCAAAAAGGGTAATTTCGGAGAGCATTTTTCAATGAAACCCCTTTATAAACCCCCATCAAACCTGATACCTAGAGATGGGGAGTGCTATGAACAATCCCAAATCAGAAACCAAAT
Organism: Aplectana chamaeleonis; assembly: GCA_029168955.1. Classification (NCBI taxonomy): domain Eukaryota; kingdom Metazoa; phylum Nematoda; class Chromadorea; order Rhabditida; family Cosmocercidae; genus Aplectana; species Aplectana chamaeleonis. The sequence continues at coordinate 222,246 of JAPDOI010000868.1, read as the reverse complement.
CAAGGCAAGTTTGGAATCCTAGGAGAAAATTTCGAATCAAAAGGTCCCCCTCAGGGCGTCAAAAAGGGTAATTTCGGAGAGCATTTTTCAGTGAAACCCCTTTTCAAACTCCCATCAAACCTGGTACCTAGAGATGGGGAGTGCTATGAACAATCCCAAATCAAAAACCCAATCGAGGCAGGCCTCGAATCCAGGGAGAAAATTTTCGAATCAAAAGGCCCCCTCAGGGCGTCAAAAAGGAGTAATTTCGGAGAGCATTTTTCAATGAAACCCTTTTCAAACTCCCCATCAAACCTGGTACCTAGAGATGGAGAGCGCTATGAACAATCCCAAATCAGGAACCCAATCGAGGCAAGTCTCGAATCCAGGGAGAAATTTTCGAATCAAAGGCCCCCTCAGGGCGTCAAAAGGGTATTTCTGGAGAGCATTTTTCAATGAAACCCTTTATAAACCCCCATAAAACCTGGTACCTAGAGATGGGGAGTGCTATGAGCAATCCCAAATCAGAAACCAAATCAAGGCAAGTTTGGAATCCTAGGAGAAAATTTCGAATCAAAAGGTCCCCTCAGGGCGTCAAAAAGGGTAATTTCGGAGAGCATTTTTCAGTGAAACCCCTTTTCAAACTCCCATCAAACCTGGTACCTAGAGATGGGGAGTGCTATGAACAATCCCAAATCAGAAACCCAATCGAGGCAAGTCTCGAATCCAGGGAGAAATTTTCGAATCAAAAGGCCCCCCTCAGGGCGTCAAAAAGGGTAATTTCGGAGAGCATTTTTCAATGAAACCCCTTTATAAACCCCCATCAAACCTGATACCTAGAGATGGGGAGTGCTATGAACAATCCCAAATCAGAAACCCAATCGAGGCAAGTCTCGAATCCAGGTAGAAATTTTCGAATCAAAAGGCCCCCCTCAGGGCGTCAAAAAGGGTAATTTCGGAGAGCATTTTTCAATGAAACCCCTTTATAAACCCCCATCAAACCTGATACCTAGAGATGGGGAGTGCTATGAACAATCCCAAATCAGAAACCAAATCAAGGCAAGTTTGGAATCCTAGGAGAAAATTTCGAATCAAAAGGTCCCCCTCAGGGCGTCAAAAAGGGTAATTTCGGAGAGCATTTTTCAGTGAAACCCCTTTTCAAACTCCCATCAAACCTGGTACCTAGAGATGGGGAGTGCTATGAACAATCCCAAATCAGAAACCAAATCGAGGCAAGTTTCGAATTCTGGGAGAAATTTTTGAATCAAAAGGCCCCCCTCAGGGCGTCAAAAAGGGTAATTTCGGAGAGCATTTTTCAATGAAACCCCTTTATAAACCCCCATCAAACCTGATACCTAGAGATGGGGAGTGCTATGAACAATCCCAAATCAGAAACCAAATCAAGGCAAGTTTGGAATCCTAGGAGAAAATTTCGAATCAAAGGCCCCCCTCAGGGCGTCAAAAAGGGTAATTTCGGAGAGCATTTTTCAGTGAAACCCCTTTTCAAACTCCCATCAAACCTGGTACCTAGAGATGGGGAGTGCTATGAACAATCCCAAATCAGAAACCCAATCGAGGCAAGTCTCGAATCCAGGGAGAAATTTTCGAATCAAAAGGCCCCCCTCAGGGCGTCAAAAAGGGTAATTTCGGAGAGCATTTTTCAGTGAAACCCCTTTTCAAACTCCCATCAAACCTGGTACCTAGAGATGGGGAGTGCTATGAACAATCCCAAATCAGAAACCAAATCAAGGCAAGTTTGGAATCCTAGGAGAAAATTTCGAATCAAAAGGTCCCCCTCAGGGCGTCAAAAAGGGTAATTTCGGAAAGCATTTTTCAGTGGAACCCCTTTTCAAACTCCCATCAAACCTGGTACCTAGAGATGGGGAGTGCTATGAACAATCCCAAATCAGAAACCCAATCGAGGCAAGTCTCGAATCCAGGGAGAAATTTTCGAATCAAAAGGCCCCCCTCAGAGCGTCAAAAAGGGTAATTTCGGAGAGCATTTTTCAATGAAACCCCTTTATAAACCCCCATCAAACCTGATACCTAGAGATGGGGAGTGCTATGAACAATCCCAAATCAGAAACCAAATCGAGGCAAGTTTCGAATCCTGGGAGAAATTTTTGAATCAAAAGGCCCCCCTCAGGGCGTCAAAAAGGGTAATTTCGGAGAGCATTTTTCAATGAAACCCCTTTATAAACCCCCATCAAACCTGGTACCTAGAGATGGGGAGTGCTATGAACAATCCCAAATCAAAAACCCAATCGAGGCAAGTCTCGAATCCAGGGAGAAATTTTCGAATCAAAAGGCCCCCCTCAGGGCGTCAAAAAGGGTAATTTCGGAGAGCATTTTTCAGTGAAACTCCTTTTCGAACTCCCATCAAACCTGGTACCTAGAGATGGGGAGTGCTATGAACAATCCCAAATCAGAAACCCAATCGAGGCAAGTCTCGAATCCAGGGAGAAATTTTCGAATCAAAAGGCCCCCCTCAGGGCGTCAAAAAGGGTAATTTCGGAGAGCATTTTTCAATGAAACCCCTTTATAAACCCCCATCAAACCTGATACCTAGAGATGGGGAGTGCTATGAACAATCCCAAATCAGAAACCAAATCGAGGCAAGTTTCGAATCCTGGGAGAAATTTTTGAATCAAAAGGCCCCCCTCAGGGCGTCAAAAAGGGTAATTTCGGAGAGCATTTTTCAATGAAACCCCTTTATAAACCCCCATCAAACCTGGTACCTAGAGATGGGGAGTGCTATGAACAATCCCAAATCAAAAACCCAATCGAGGCAAGTCTCGAATCCAGGGAGAAATTTTTTGAATCAAAGGCCCTCAGGGCGTCAAAAGGGTAATTTCGGAGAGCATTTTTCAGTGAAACCCTTTTCGAACTCCCATCAAACCTGGTACCTAGAGATGGGGAGTGGAACAATCCCAAATCAGAAACCCAATCGAGGCAAGTCTCGAATCCAGGGAGAAATTTTCGAATCAAAGGCCCCCTCAGGGCGTCAAAAGGGTAATTTCGGAGAGCATTTTTCAATGAAACCCCTTTATAAACCCCCATCAAACCTGGTACCTAGAGATAGGAAGTGCTATGAACAATCCCAAATCAGAAACCAAATCAAGGCAAGTTTGGAATCCTAGGAGAAAATTTCGAATCAAAAGGTCCCCCTCAGGGCGTCAAAAAGGGTAATTTCGGAGAGCATTTTTCAATGAAACCCCTTTATAAACCCCCATCAAACCTGATACCTAGAGATGGGGAGTGCTATGAACAATCCCAAATCAGAAACCAAATCGAGGCAAGTCTCGAATCCAGGGAGAAATTTTCGAATCAAAAGGCCCCCCTCAGGGCGTCAAAAAGGGTAATTTCGGAGAGCATTTTTCAATGAAACCCCTTTATAAACCCCCATAAAACCTGGTACCTAGAGATGGGGAGTGCTATGAACAATCCCAAATCAGAAACCAAATCAAGGCAAGTTTGGAATCCTAGGAGAAAATTTCGAATCAAAAGGTCCCCCTCAGGGCGTCAAAAAGGGTAATTTCGGAGAGCATTTTTCAGTGAAACCCCTTTTCAAACTCCCATCAAACCTGGTACCTAGAGATGGGGAGTGCTATGAACAATCCCAAATCAGAAACCAAATCGAGGCAAGTTTCGAATCCTGGGAGAAATTTTTGAATCAAAAGGCCCCCCTCAGGGCGTCAAAAAGGGTAATTTCGGAGAGCATTTTTCAGTGAAACCCCTTTTCAAACTCCCATCAAACCTGGTACCTAGAGATGGGGAGTGCTATGAACAATCCCAAATCAGAAACCAAATCAAGGCAAGTTTGGAATCCTAGGAGAAAATTTCGAATCAAAAGGTCCCCCTCAGGGCGTCAAAAAGGGTAATTTCGGAAAGCATTTTTCAGTGGAACCCCTTTTCAAACTCCCATCAAACCTGGTACCTAGAGATGGGGAGTGCTATGAACAATCCCAAATCAAAAACCCAATCGAGGCAAGTCTCGAATCCAGGGAGAAAATTTCGAATCAAAAGGTCCCCCTCAGGGCGTCAAAAAGGGTAATTTCGGAGAGCATTTTTCAGTGAAACCCCTTTTCAAACTCCCATCAAACCTGGTACCTAGAGATGGGGAGTGCTATGAACAATCCCAAATCAGAAACCCAATCGAGGCAAGTCTCGAATCCAGGGAGAAATTTTCGAATCAAAAGGCCCCCCTCAGGGCGTCAAAAAGGGTAATTTCGGAGAGCATTTTTCAATGAAACCCCTTTATAAACCCCCATCAAACCTGATACCTAGAGATGGGGAGTGCTATGAACAATCCCAAATCAGAAACCAAATCGAGGCAAGTTTCGAATCCTGGGAGAAATTTTTGAATCAAAAGGCCCCCCTCAGGGCGTCAAAAAGGGTAATTTCGGAGAGCATTTTTCAATGAAACCCCTTTATAAACCCCCATCAAACCTGGTACCTAGAGATGGGGAGTGCTATGAACAATCCCAAATCAAAAACCCAATCGAGGCAAGTCTCGAATCCAGGGAGAAATTTTTGAATCAAAAGGCCCCCCTCAGGGCGTCAAAAAGGGTAATTTCGGAGAGCATTTTTCAGTGAAACCCCTTTTCAAACTCCCATCAAACCTGGTACCTAGAGATGGGGAGTGCTATGAACAATCCCAAATCAGAAACCCAATCGAGGCAAGTCTCGAATCCAGGGAGAAATTTTCGAATCAAAAGGCCCCCCTCAGGGCGTCAAAAAGGGTAATTTCGGAGAGCATTTTTCAATGAAACCCCTTTATAAACCCCCATCAAACCTGATACCTAGAGATGGGGAGTGCTATGAACAATCCCAAATCAGAAACCAAATCGAGGCAAGTTTCGAATCCTGGGAGAAATTTTTGAATCAAAAGGCCCCCCTCAGGGCGTCAAAAAGGGTAATTTCGGAGAGCATTTTTCAATGAAACCCCTTTATAAACCCCCATCAAACCTGGTACCTAGAGATGGGGAGTGCTATGAACAATCCCAAATCAAAAACCCAATCGAGGCAAGTCTCGAATACAGGGAGAAATTTTTTGAATCAAAAGGCCCCCTCAGGGCGTCAAGAAGGGTAATTTCGGAGAGCATTTTTCAGTGAAACCCCTTTTCAAACTCCCATCAAACCTGGTACCTAGAGATGGGGAGTGCTATGAACAATCCCAAATCAGAAACCCAATCGAGGCAAGTCTCGAATCCAGGGAGAAATTTTCGAATCAAAAGGCCCCCCTCAGGGCGTCAAAAAGGGTAATTTCGGAGAGCATTTTTCAATGAAACCCCTTTATAAACCCCCATAAAACCTGGTACCTAGAGATGGGGAGTGCTATGAACAATCCCAAATCAGAAACCAAATCAAGGCAAGTTTGGAATCCTAGGAGAAAATTTCGAATCAAAAGGTCCCCCTCAGGGCGTCAAAAAGGGTAATTTCGGAGAGCATTTTTCAGTGAAACCCCTTTTCAAACTCCCATCAAACCTGGTACCTAGAGATGGGGAGTGCTATGAACAATCCCAAATCAAAAACCCAATCGAGGCAAGTCTCGAATCCAGGGAGAAATTTTTGAATCAAAAGGCCCCCCTCAGGGCGTCAAAAAGGGTAATTTCGGAGAGCATTTTTCAATGAAACCCCTTTATAAACCCCCATCAAACCTGATACCTAGAGATGGGGAGTGCTATGAACAATCCCAAATCAGAAACCAAATCGAGGCAAGTTTCGAATCCTGGGAGAAATTTTCGAATCAAAAGGCCCCCCTCAGGGCGTCAAAAAGGGTAATTTCGGAGAGCATTTTTCAATGAAACCCCTTTATAAACCCCCATCAAACCTGGTACCTAGAGATGGGGAGTGCTATGAACAATCCCAAATCAAAAACCCAATCGAGGCAAGTCTCGAATCCAGGGAGAAATTTTTGAATCAAAAGGCCCCCCTCAGGGCGTCAAAAAGGGTAATTTCGGAGAGCATTTTTCAGTGAAACCCCTTTTCGAACTCCCATCAAACCTGGTACCTAGAGATGGGGAGTGCTATGAACAATCCCAAATCAGAAACCCAATCGAGGCAAGTCTCGAATCCAGGGAGAAATTTTCGAATCAAAAGGCCCCCCTCAGGGCGTCAAAAAGGGTAATTTCGGAGAGCATTTTTCAATGAAACCCCTTTATAAACCCCCATCAAACCTGGTACCTAGAGATGGGAAGTGCTATGAACAATCCCAAATCAGAAACCAAATCAAGGCAAGTTTGGAATCCTAGGAGAAAATTTCGAATCAAAAGGTCCCCCTCAGGGCGTCAAAAAGGGTAATTTCGGAGAGCATTTTTCAATGAAACCCCTTTATAAACCCCCATCAAACCTGATACCTAGAGATGGGGAGTGCTATGAACAATCCCAAATCAGAAACCCAATCGAGGCAAGTCTCGAATCCAGGGAGAAATTTTCGAATCAAAGGCCCTCAGGGCGTCAAAAGGGTAATTTCGGAGAGCATTTTTCAATGAAACCCTTTATAAACCCCCATCAAACCTGGTACCTAGAGATGGGAGTGCTATGAACAATCCCAAATCAGAAACCAAATCGAGGCAAGTCTCGAATCCAGGGAGAAATTTTTGAATCAAAAGGCCCCCCTCAGGGCGTCAAAAAGGGTAGTTTCGGAGAGCATTTTCCAATGAAACCCCTTTATGAACCCCCATCAAACCTGATACCTAGAGATGGGGAGTGCTATGAACAATCCCAAATCAGAAACCAAATCGAGGCAAGTTTCGAATCCTGGGAGAAATTTTTGAATCAAAAGGCCCCCCTCAGGGCGTCAAAAAGGGTAATTTCGGAGAGCATTTTTCAATGAAACCCCTTTATAAACCCCCATCAAACCTGGTACCTAGAGATGGGGAGTGCTATGAACAATCCTAAATCAGAAACCAAATCGAGGCAAGTCTCGAATCCTGGGAGAAATTTTCGAATCAAAAGGCCCCCCTCAGGGCGTCAAAAAGGGTAATTTCGGAGAGCATTTTTCAATGAAACCTTTTTATAAACCCCCATCAAACCTGGTACCTAGAGATGGGAAGTGCTATGAACAATCCTAAATCAGAAACCAAATCAAGGCAAGTTTGGAATCCTAGGAGAAATTTTCGAATCAAAAGGCCCCCCTCAGGGCGTCAAAAAGGGTAATTTCGGAGAGCATTTTTCAATGAAACCTTTTTATAAACCCCCATCAAACCTGGTACCTAGAGATGGGGAGTGCTATGAACAATCCTAAATCAGAAACCAAATCGAGGCAAGTTTGGAATCCTAGGAGAAAATTTCGAATCAAAAGGTCCCCCTCAGGGCGTCAAAAAGGGTAATTTCGGAGAGCATTTTTCAATGAAACCTTTTTATAAACCCCCATCAAACCTGGTACCTAGAGATGGGGAGTGCTATGAACAATCCTAAATCAGAAACCAAATCGAGGCAAGTTTCGAATCCTAGGAGAAATTTTCGAATCAAAAGGCCCAAAAAGGGCGTCGAAAAGGGTAAATTCGAAGCCTTTCGAAGCGTCGAAAAGGAATTCGAAGGGTATCGTTCGGCGAAGCCGAACGAATACTACGCGTGGTGATTGGAGGTGGGTCGGCGAAGCCGGCCCATCGTTCGGCAGAGCCGAATGAATACTACGCGTGGTGAATGGAGGTGGGTCGGCGAAGCCGAACGAATACTACGCGTGGTGAATGGAGGTGGGTCGGCAAAGCCGGCCCATCGTTCGGCGAAGCCGAACGAATACTACACGGAGGGTGGCCGGCGAAGCCGGCCCATTGTTCGGCAGAGCCGAATGAATACTACGCGTGGTGAATGGAGGTGGGTCGGCGAAGCCGAACGAATACTACGCGTAGTGATTGGAGGTGGGTCGGCGTAGCCGGCCCATTGTTCGGCAGAGCCGAATGAATAGTACGCGTGGTGAATGGAGGTGGGTCGGCGAAGCCGAACGAATACTACGCGTGGTGATTGGAGGTGGGTCGGCGTAGCCGGCCCATCGTTTGGCGAAGCCGAAACGAATACTACACGGAGGGTGGCCGGCGAAGCCGGCCCATTGTTCGGCAGAGCCGAATGAATACTACGTGTGGTGAATGGAGATGGGTCGGCGAAGCCGAACGAATACTACGCGAGGTGAATGGAGGTGGGCCGTCGGAGCCGGCCTAGCGATCGGCGAAGCCGAACGAGAACTACGCGTGGTGAATGGAGGTGGGTCGGGAAAGCCGGCCCATCGTTCCGGCGAAGCCGAACGAATACTACACGGAGGTGGCCGGCGAAGCCGGCTCCATTGTTCGGCAGAGCCGAATGAATACTACGTGTGGTGAATGGAGGTGGGTCGGCGAAGCCGAACAGATACTACGCGTTGTGATTGGAGTGTGGGTCGGCGAAGCCGGCCCATCGTTTGGCGGAACCGAACAAATACTACGCGTGATGATTGGAGGTGTGTCGGCGAAGCCGGCCCATCGTTTGGCGGAGCCGAATGAATATTACGCGTGGTAATTGGAGGTGGGTCGACGAAGCCGGCCCATGATACGTCGAAGCCGAGCGAATACTATACGGAGGGTAGCAGGCGAAGTCGGCCCATCGTTTGGCGGAGCCAAACGAATACTACGCGTGGTGATTGGAGGTGGGTCGGCGAAGCCGGCCCATCGTTTGGCGGAGCCGAATGAATACTACGCGTGGTGATTGGAGGTGGGTCGGCGAAGCCGGCCCATGATACGTCGAAGCCGAACGAATACTATACGGAGGGTAGGAGGCGAAGTCGGCCCAACGTTCGGCGGAGCCGAATGAATACTGCGCGTGGTGAATGAAGGTGGGTCGGCGAAGCCGGCCCATCGTTCGGCGAAGCCGAACGAGTACTACACGGAGGGTGGCCGGCGAAGCCGGTCCATCGTTTGGCGGAGCCGAATGAATACTACGCGTGGTGATTGGAGGTGGGTAGGCGAAGCCGGGCCAGTTACTACGCGCGGTGATTGGAGGTGGGTCGGCGAAGCGGGCCCATCGTTCGGCAAAGCCGAACGAATACGACACAAAGGGTGGCCGGCAAAGCCGGCCCATCGTTCGGCGAAGCCGAACGAATACTACGCTTGGTGATTGGAGGTGGGTCGGCGAAACGGGCCCATCGTTCGGCGAAGCCAAGCGAGTACTACGCGTGGTGAATGGAGGTGGGTCGGCAAAGCCGGCCCATCGTTCGGCGAAGCCGAACGAATACTACATCGGAGGGTGGCCGGCGAAGCCGGCACCATTTAATTCGGCAGAGCCGAATGAATACTACGTGTGGTGAATGGAGATGGGTCGGCGAAGCCGAACGAATACTACGCGTGGTAAATGGAGGTGGGCCGGCGGAGCCGGCCTATCGTTCGGCGAAGCCGAACGAATACTACGCGTGGTGAATTGTGGTGGGTCGGCAAAGCCGGCCCATCGTTCGGCGAAGCCGAACAAATACTACACGGAGGGTGGCCGGCGAAGCCGGCCATTTATTCGGCAAAGCCGAATGAATACTACGTGTGGTGAATGGAGGTGGGTCGGCGAAGCCGAACGAATACTACGCGTGGTGATTGGAGGTGGGTCGGCGAAGCCGGCCCATCGTTTGGCGGAGCCGAATGAATACTACGCGTGGTGATTGGAGGTGGGTCGGCGAAGCCGGCCCATCGTTTGGCGGAGCCGAATGAATACTACGCTTGGTGATTGGAGGTGGGTCGGCGAAGCCGGCCCATGATACGTCGAAGCCGAACGAATACTATACGGAGGGTAGCAGGCAAAGTCGGCCCATCGTTCGGCGGAGCCGAATGAATACTACGCGTGGTGATCGGAGGTGGGTCGGCGAAGCCGGCCCATCGTTTGGCGGAGCCGAATGAATACTACGCGTATGATTGGAGGTGGGTCGGCGAAGCCGGCCCATGATACGTCGAAGCCGAACGAATACTATACGGAGGGTAGCAGGCAAATTCGGCCCATCGTTCGGCGGAGCCGAATGAATACTGCGCGTGGTGAATGAAGGTGGGTCGGCGAAGCCGGCCCATCGTTCGGCGAAGCCGAACGAGTACTACACGGAGGGTGGCCGGCGAAGCCGGTCCATCGTTTGGCGGAGCCGAATGAATACTACGAGTGGTGAATGGAGATTGGTCGGCGAAGCCGAATGATTACTACGCGCGGTGATTGGAGGTGGGTCGGCGAAGCCGGCCCATCGTTTGGCGAAGCCGAACGAATACGACACAAAGGGTGGCCGGCAAAGCCGGCCCATCGTTCGGCGAAGCCGAACGAATACTACACGCGTGGTGAATGGAGGTTGGTCGGCGAAGCCGGCCCATCGTTCGGCGAAGCCAAACGAATACTACGCGTGGTGAATGGAGGTGGGTCGGCGAAGCCGGCCCATGATACGTCGAAGCCGAACGAATATTATACGGAGGGTAGAAGGCGAAGTCGGCCCATCGTTTGGCGGAGCCAAACGAATACTACGCGTGGTGATTGGAGGTGGGTCGGCGAAGCCGAACGGAATACTTATGCGTAGTGATTGGAGGTGAGTCGACGAAGTCGGCCCATCGTTTGGCGGAGCCAAACGAATACTACGCGTGGTGATTGGAGGTGGGTCGGCGAAGCCGGCCCATCGTTCGGCGAAGCCGAACGAATACTATACGGAGGGTAGCAGGCGAAGTCGGCCCATCGTTTGGCGGAGCCAAACGAATACTACGCGTGGTGATTGGAGGTGGGTCGACGAAGCCGGCCCATCGTTTGGCGGAGCCAAATGAATACTACGCTTGGTGGTTGGAGGTAGGTCGGCGAAGCCGGGTCATGGCTCGGCGAAGCCGAACGAATACTATACGGAGGGTAGCAGGCGAAGTCGGCCCATCGTTCGGCGGAGCCGAATGAATACTACGAGTGGTGAATGGAGGTTGGTCGGCGAGGCCGAACGAATACTATGCGTGGTGATTGGAGGTGGGTAGGCGAAGCCGGCCCATCGTTCGGAGGAGCCGAATGAATACTGCGCGTGGTGAATGAAGGTGGGTCGGCGAAGCCGGCACATCGTTCGGCGAAGCCGAACGAGTACTACACGGAGGGTGGCCGGCGAAGCCGGCCCATCGTTTGGCGGAGCCGAATGAATACTACGAGTGGTGAATGGAGGTTGGTCGGCGAAGCCGAACGATTACTACGCGTGGTGATTGGAGGTGGGTCGGCGAAGCCGGCCCATCGTTTGGCGAAGCCTAACGAATACGACACAAAGGGTGGCCGGCAAAGCCGGCCCATCGTTCGGCGAAGCCGAACGAATACACATGCGTGGTGAATGGAGGTGGGTCGGCGAAGCCGGCCCATCTTTCGGCGAAGCCGAACGAATACTACACGGAGGGTGGCCGGCGAAGCCGGCCCTTTGTTCGGCAGAGCCGAATGAATACTACGCGTGGTGAATGGAGGTGGGTCGGCGAAGCCGGCCCATGATACGCCGAAGCCGAACGAATACTATACGGAGGGTAGCAGGCGAAAGTCGGCTCATCGTTTGGTGGAGCCGAATGAATTCTACGCGTGGTGAATGGAGGTGGGTCGGCGAAGCCGGCACATCGTTCGGCGAAGCCAAACGAATACTACAAGGAGGGTGGCCGGCGAAGCAGGCCCATCGTTCGGCGGAGCCGAATGATTACTACGAGTGGTGAATGGAGGTTGGTCAGCGAAGCCGAACGAATAATATGCGTGGTGATTGGAGGTGGGTAGGCGAAGCGGGCCCATCGTTTGGCGAAGCCGAACGAATACTACGCTTGGTGATTGGAGGTGGGTCGGCGAAGCCGGTTCATCGTTTGGTGGAGCCGAATGAATTCTACGCGTGGTGAATGGAGGTGGGTCGGCGGAGCCGGCCTATCGTTCGGCCAAGCCGAACGAATACTATACGGAGGGTAGCAGGCGAAGTCGGCCCATCGTTCGGCGGAGCCGAATGAATACTACGAGTGGTGAATGGAGGTTGGTCGGCGAGGCCGAACGAATACTATGCGTGGTGATTGGAGGTGGGTAGGCGAAGCCGGCCCATCGTTCGGAGGAGCCGAATGAATACTGCGCGTGGTGAATGAAGGTGGGTCGGCGAAGCCGGCACATCGTTCGGCGAAGCCGAACGAGTACTACACGGAGGGGGGCCGGCGAAGCCGGCCCATCGTTTGGCGGAGCCGAATGAATACTACGAGTGGTGAATGGAGGTTGGTCGGCGAAGCCGAACGATTACTACGCGTGGTGATTGGAGGTGGGTCGGCGAAGCCGGCCCATTGTTTGGCGAAGCCTAACGAATACGACACAAAGGGTGGCCGGCAAAGCCGGCCCATCGTTCGGCGAAGCCGAACGAATACACATGCGTGGTGAATGGAGGTGGGTCGGCGAAGCCGGCCCATCTTTCGGCGAAGCCGAACGAATACTACACGGAGGGTGGCCGGCGAAGCCGGCCCTTTGTTCGGCAGAGCCGAATGAATACTACGCGTGGTGAATGTAGGTGGGTCGGCGAAGCCGGCCCATGATACGCCGAAGCCGAACGAATACTATACGGAGGGTAGCAGGCGAAGTCGGCTCATCGTTTGGCGGAGCCAAACGAATACTACGCGTGGTGATTGGAGGTGAGTCGGCGAAGCCGGCCCATCGTTCGGCTAAGCCGAACGAATACTACACGGAGGGTGGCCGGCGAAGCCGGCCCTTCGTTCGGCAGAGCCGAATGAATACTATCCGTGGTGAATGGAGGTGGGTCGGCGAAGCCGAACGAATACTACGCGTGATGATTGGAGGTGGGTCGGCGAAGCCGGCCCATCGTTTGGCGAAGCCGAACGAATACTACACGGAGGGTGGCCGGCGAAGCCGGCCCATTGTTCGGCAGAGCCGAATGAATACTACGTGTGGTGAATGGAGGTGGGTCGGCGAAGCCGAACGAATACTACGCGAGGTGAATGGAGGTGGGCCGTCGGAGCCGGCCTATCGTTCGGCGAAGCCGAACGAATACTACGCGTGGTGAATGGAGGTGGGTCGGCGGAGCAGGCCCCTCGTTTGGCGAAGCCGAACGAATACTTTACGGAGGGTAGCAGGCGAAGTCGGCTCATCGTTTGGCGGAGCCAAACGAATACTACGCGTGGTGATTGGAGGTGAGTCGGCGAAGCCGGCCCATCGTTCGGCTAAGCCGAACGAATACTACACGGAGGGTGGCCGGCGAAGCCGGCCCTTCGTTCGGCAGAGCCGAATGAATACTATCCGTGGTGAATGGAGGTGGGTCGGCGAAGCCGAACGAATACTACGCGTGATGATTGGAGGTGGGTCGGCGAAGCCGGCCCATCGTTTGGCGAAGCCGAACGAATACTACACGGAGGGTGGCCGGCGAAGCCGGCCCATTGTTCGGCAGAGCCGAATGAATACTACGTGTGGTGAATGGAGGTGGGTCGGCGAAGCCGAACGAATACTACGCGAGGTGAATGGAGGTGGGCCGTCGGAGCCGGCCTATCGTTCGGCGAAGCCGAACGAATACTACGCGTGGTGAATGGAGGTGGGTCGGCGGAGCAGGCCCCTCGTTTGGCGAAGCCGAACGAATACTTTACGGAGGGTAGCAGACGAAGCCGGCCCACCCTTTTTCGGAGCCAAACGAGTACTACGTGTGTTGAATGGAGGGTGTCCGGCGAAGCCGGCCCTTTGTTTGGCGGAGCCAAACGAATTCTACGCGTGTTGAATGGAGGAGGTGGGTCGGCGAAGCCGGCCCATCGTTCGGCTAAGCCGAACGAATACTACGCCTGGTGAATGGAGTGTGGCCGGTGTAGCCGACCCATCGTTTGGCAAAGCCAAACGAATATTAGATGGGGGTGGCCGACGAAGCCTGCTCACTGCGAGGACGCAAATGATACGTACCGATTTTGCGTGTCGCCACCTATGAGCGCAGCATGATTGGAGAATTGAAAACATTGAGCAGTTAAAAGGCTTTTTGACGTCACGTTTATTTGCTTGCTTGACCGTTTTTCAAAAAGGACAACTATACTACTGCCATCGTGGTATTCGGTCTTTGAAACGGCGCTGGCCCCATGGTTGTAGACGAACTGGTCAATTCACGTTGCTTTCACAAGCATGTTTAGGAGCTTTTACCCTACATTAGGAAGTGAAATTTATTGTTCCTCCGCGTGCGTATGTGTAGCTGGGATACAGACAGTGTGAGTGTGGGATAGTTGAGTAGCAGCATACGCGCACACGCGCGCGATACACCTTAGTGAATTCGACGCTAAAGCAGAGGGTTCGCAGCCTTCAAGTCAAGTGGCTGCCCCGGGCTAGGGACCCGAAGGGTCACTAGTACTATAATAATAAATATGGTCACATTATTCCTTATTTTCAAACATCATATAAAATTTATGCTTAACAATAAGCAACGACTGATTCGTTGAAGAAATTGTATTTCATTTACTTTTTTGGCAATATCCAATTCTTATTGGCTAAAAATACTATCCTATCAAATACGGGAAATTTAGAGTAATACAAAAATTTGTATACTTATCTCTTCCAATGGAAATCAGATATGCAAAGTGAAAACTGAGGAATGTTTCGAGCACGATGCGAGAACGTGCTGCATGAGGAGCACGTCCTCCTGCAGCACGTCCGCTTGTTATACGTGATCTCAAAATAGGAAGATAAACCGATATAACCGATATAAAGGAAACCAATTATGTCTGTAATATAAAAAAGTAGGGAGAACTCAATCCCGGGGTTGTTCTGGTTACGAAGCATTCGGAAAGCCTTGATATCAAAAATTTTGATCAGAATGCTATAAGGCAACTTATTTTTTCAGCTTCTTTTTCAAATTTTTTTTCGGCCCCTCACTAGAAACAGTTCAATGCATTCTCTCTGAAGATAACTGTTGACTCCTTTCTCTCCAACAACCCGCCATGAACTAGGGATACAATAGGATAGTAAATTCTCGAACAATAAGACGCACCAGGGCTTTGGATGACAACAAGATGCCAAATCCATTTGAAAACAATGTTCTACAATGGGAAAATTCCCCGTTTTAGGTAGGCTACATATATGTGGCAGAGCGTCAGAAGGTTTGTTTCGAAACTCTTGAATCTTTGCGTGAAGTGGATAAAAAGGATATGATTGTCTAAAGGTTGGGGTCAAGATGGCATGGGAATTTCGTCGATGTTTATAACGGTGTGTAAAGGCTATGAAACCGCGAAATTCTCATGGTTTCTACGCGTGCTGGTGCGGAGCGGCGGTTAGAGACAGTGAGAGAGCGCATGACAGACGGGGGGAGCAGAATCGCCGCTCGCGCCATGAGTCGTGAGAATTACGGCGTTTTACAGAGGATATGTTAATTCTAGATATGTTGCCCCCCATCCCCCCTCACCCACCAGAAAACGTTTTCTCAGACCTGGCTTAGTCAAAGGGAAAGAGAGAAATGAAGAGAGATGTAAAATTGTGACACAGATCGCCTCACCGCCTCATGATGGCATAACGATGACGAAAAATGTGGGCAAATCAAAGCAGAAATCAAATAACGCTGCCTTAGGTTTTCCCCTAATCGTGATCGTGCAGTAAGCTAACAAAAAGTCAGGAATGCTATAAAAATGACGCAATAGGCGAGCTTGAGCTGATAGGAAATTTTTGTAGTGGAGGAAATTACGGTGAGGATGTAAACGCTTAATAACTTTTGATAGATTCCAACTTCGGAGTGGAAATTAGAAGGTTAGTTACGATTATGGCAGGGTTGTATACGGAGAGTACTCGAATTCTGAACCAAGGTTTTCTCCATACGAACTGCGAGTTTTAGAATTGCAAGAAAATAGACGCAATCTCCCTTTATGGGAAACAGTTTAAGTGAATGATAGGGTTTTCTTAGAGAAAATGTGAAGCAGTTACTGTGCTTATCCGGGCCAAATTCCGGTCCGCAATTGCGTCTCGACACGCTTTGCGGCCGCACGCTCTTGAGTAGGAAGAGTGTCCTGCGCCGCAGCCGCCGAGCTGTTGACTCTAAGTGGGCTTTGGAAACCGGAAACTAAAAATAATCGAGAAAACTGTTTGAAAAAGCCATCTCGAATCGGCTCTGGCCTGGAAGCTTGACCGTCTCGAGCGCGTGGGCGGCAAAGCGTCCCGAGACGAAGGTGCGGACCGGAATCCGGCCTAGAAAAGCGCAGTAAGAGGAATTACTTTGCGTACGTGATTTCCTAAATGGACAGCATACACGGGTAGTAGATCAGATCTCCCAAGCGGTTTGGTTCTCCGTTAGAAATAGAGAAGAATCTTCTAATGATCTTCATGAAGCCGGATATCTAAGCCCGCTCTTTGATGTATTCGAAAATCGGATATTCTAAATGTCCTATATCCAATAGTGAATTCCTACGCACTTTCAATGAGAAAAATAAAGTGTTGCTTTAAAAATGTCACGATAACAACCCTATGAAAATTGGAACACCATCCATATTTCTATTAGATTTTCGACTCCGCTCCCTAATTTATCACATTCAAGTTTTCTCCTACAGCTATTACGCAACGGGTACTTTTGCGAATTTTTTCGAAATTCTTAGTAAATTTCAAATTTTTAATACAGCAGACGTCGATTAAGATGAACTATTCCACAGCATTTCGCTGTCGGTAGCTTTTCAACCCCATAATCGACAAATTCTCGAGAAAAAACCCTTACGAATCGGTGCTGCATAGCCAGAGAGAGCCCGTACGATACTCACTCATGGGGGGGGGGAAGTTATCAAGATTAGCGTCGCAATTCCCCTCGATACAACTAGAAAACTTCCCACGGATTGGGTGCGACGAATCTTTCATCTAAAAGAAACGGCTACTAGAAACTGGCAAAGTCGACTAAGCCTCAACGCGCTCAAACATATGACCAAGTTTCGAACGAAATTATTTTGTTCCAGGGACCTGGATGCTAGCAACGAAAGAGGAAGGAAATCATCAAGTGTTTTATAAATACTTTTTTTAAACCGCATTTTCTTCCAAAGAAGGCTGCGGCCTTTCTGAAAGGGTCATTTATGTTGTCGAGATGGAGCTGCCGACTGGCCATGGTGTTTGTAGTCGAGTATAGTATAGGTCAGTACATTGTCCATATGTAGGTTTGAATAATCACATTCAGATAGATTTGGATTTTGGAAATATTGTTCCCCCGGTGGGTCATACGGTCCGAAAAGGCAGCCAGCGTATGGACCACCGGTGGGTCATAGGCCGTGAATGGGTCAAAGCCGGTGGAGGAATTCCTGTTTCGATAGGGGTACTTGTGGACGGCAGTGTCTCTCAACATGATTTTTTTCAAATACAACTCTGAGTAAAGGTCAGGTATGATTTGCGATGCGCTATATCATCAAAATCTCATCAAGATTGTAAAAGTCTGCGTTAGAAACTAGTTTCTTGGAAACCCATTTGTCCTAGAACCCTGATTATACACCGGCGACATGCTGTGGAAATGGCAAGACAACTGTCACCAGTGAACACTCCCTCTGTGTTGAGGTACACCAAAAGATAAAGTTGTCACTGAAAAGCGCGGTGGAAACTCGTGTCGAGCGGTTATAAAGGCCGCGGCGCTCCAAACTGTGTCGTTGCGGGACCAATCCGTCTGAGCATTCACCAAATTCTGCCAGCTGATCATATTTAAGGGTTAAACTTGCTAAGACATTATGAAACTGGTACGAATAGCAATGCAATGGGAGGAGGAATGAAATGATATGGGATTTTCGCAATTCATTTGCATCTGAAGTACAAAATGCTTTCAAAATGCACTTAGATTGCCCAAATATTATTGTTCTGCATTATTGCGTCGCGTACTGGATGAGTTCTTGGTCTATGCAGAAAGCTGCGGCATCGCTGACCGTTTTCAGGTCCATGGAGTATAACTGGGGGCTAAGGCTTTCTGGCGTAACATACAGTCGGCTCTGATCGTACTGACACTTTGCATTCACTATTGAAGGTACAGTACTGTGCAAAGGTCTATTCGCGTAGCCTTTCCGCGAATAATGTTTTTTTACGTATCTTGGCTTGCCCTTAAGGAAACTTGATGAAACTTTGGTATGTTATGGGGCATCACTACCCTTGCTTTACACATACACAGAATCGGTTTTTGTACGCGCAGTTTTTAGAAATGGAATTTCTTCACATTTTGCGGTATTATCTCAAATTAGGACTATTCCTTCAAAACATGACTTTTGCAAATCCCAACCCATAGCAGTCATTCGCCATTCGAAGGTCTTTGGAACCGTGGTATAGCTTTGTGGAGGAATAGTCTCTATCAGTCTCTGTCAGAATTTTTCTGAAGACCGAAAATTAGAAATTCACCCCTATAAAATTATCCACCTCAGAGCCATTACAAAATATGCGCTTCATAAGCTTCGACAAAGTACAACTGGAACTTAAATTTCGCTCTATTTCGATAACGTCAAAGAGAGATACTTAATAGGTGCAATATCGCATTATTTTCTTTCGAATTTATTTCTAAAAAAATTCGATGGAGATCAATCTTTCACAAGGGTATACGACGGCTCTGAAGATCTTTGAATGGCGAATATTTGCTACGATTTTGAAATTGTAATAGCCATGTTTTGAAGAAATAGTCCTAAATTTAGATAATACCACAAAATGATCAACAAATTCCATATTTAAAAACTGCACGCTCCAAAACCAATTTTATGTATATGTAAATCAAGGGTTGTGGTGCCCCATAACATACCAAAGTTTCATCAAGTTTCGCTAAGGGCAAGCCAAGATACGTAAAAAAACATTATTCGCGGAAAGGCCACGCGAATAGACTTTTGCACGGTACTGCACATATGCGCAAACTCGGTGATATATGCTATGATATACGTGCACCGAGTGTGCGCCCATCTCCAATAGGGAACGTGTAGTATCAGTGCGTTCCGTGCCAACTATAGAGTATACCTTCGGCGATCATTGATAAAAAATCCCCGTTTCAAATTTGTTATAATTTCGAAGAAGGTTATAAACGGTGTTTCATCCATCAAATCAGTTTAGGTTCGTGCAATTGTGTATAATTTTTCAGTTACTTGACAACTTTTATTATTATGATGTGTATTACTCACGTGGACTAGTTCCGCGTCTCAAATTAATAAATAAAATGAATAAATATCGTTTCGAAACAAAAAGGAATGGGGAGAAAAATCTGAAAATAGGAGAAAAGAGGAGAGAGATTTTGAGTAATGTGGCTTTCGAATAGTTTTCAGCCACCCGTACCAATCCATCGGTTAGCAGTCTGCGGCGTTATCGACTGAGCCGTCCCCGCTGATGCAGTATGGCCATTGGTATACTCCACGGCAGGCCTGTCGCTATCGCTCAGGGCCAAGAAACACCCGGCAGGGTACTGAATTTGGCTGGGTCGCTGTCGCTGACACGGACAGCCGCGACAGGGACCGATTACCGCACGGTTTCCATATTTCAGGCATAACATCCCCTTTCGAGCCAGCGACTGCGACATGTACTGCAAAGTGTTCCTGCGAGAAGAAATTCGTTCTGGGTGGAGCTGGTCCTAGCACAAATCGTAACAGTTGACCGCACCTGTCGCAGTCGCAAACGTTTGGTTTAACAATGGCCTATGGCGCTCTTATTTTAATGATGTCCGTGTTACCGCGGCATTATCGTTTTAATGTCGGAGGCAAATATGTATCTCGGTAAAATCGTGTAATCTTTGCGGTGATTTCTCGATTTTCTCGCAATGAATTTACAGTATTTTTGCGGTAAATATGCAACACGCCCCCATCGGTGAACTCGCGTTATTTCTTATTTTCGCGGCTCGCTTTTTTTTTGCGTGAAATCTCAGGCGAATTCCCGGTTAACGGAGAATTATCGGTGATATGCAGGCAGTTCCTTGTAGAGTCGGACTTTTAACGAAAATTCGAATAGTTGACTCCCTCTTAATGTCAAAATTGGAATTTCCCGCTTATTCATCCCGCAACGCGTGGAAACCTTCCCAAAAACATCCGAAACAGAAAAAAGTGAAAAACAGAAAATATCTATTTCTCTGTGGTCGCCACTGATGGAAAATGAGGTTAATCGAGTTCGGAAAAACATTTTATGTAAAACAGTGGTAGTTAGAGCCCGAAGCAAAGAACGGAGCAACAGAAAGCAGATAATTGCAAAGGACGGGTCCAAAGAAGATTTCACTGTCGCAACGGACACTTCCTGTGAGGGTAAAGAGGCGGGGTAACATTAAAAGATTTCGTTCCCTTTTAATGAGTTTTTTCTCGATTTCTTCTTCATTTGAGTCCCAACCGGGGCCAAACACTCGATTTAGAGACAAATTTCAAAATCGGCAATTATCGTGGACACTGCTTTTGAATCACCACCAAAATAAGTCCTAGGTTTTCCGTTTTTTCGGTTGTATTCTCCAGCTATGTGCAATTCAAAGTGTAACCGATCAAATCTTCGTTTCGGTCGAACCTCTGTAGGAGTTTCATAAACTGCTTCATAGGTCCACCATTAATTTTATCGCGCTTCAACTTTCCAAAGTTCTGAATCGTCCTGCGTTGCAATGAGTTAAAATACACACTCAGAAATTGCGTATATGGTACAATTGGGGCCCAACTTTTTGCCGCTCCGTTAAAGCGGTGGCGATGGGATACTCTTAGTCTGTGCCCACGTGTTGGGGTAGTTATACTCGGACGCCGGGCCAGTGCGCTATGAATAGCGGGCGTTAAGTAGGATTGATTGCTCATTAGTGTCAGTATACAATACCATTAGAGTTTTCCGTCATTTGACTGCATCGCATACCTTCCAAGGAATTCATCAATGGCCGACCTCTTGGTAATGGCAACCACCATAAGATAATTATAGGAGCTCGGTTTCTTGAATCTTTATTGGGTCTCGCGGCGAATTCATCGTCGTATTCGTAAAGACGTGATTTCTTTTTGGGGTTATTTAGGGACTTGCTGGCGAGCTGACTTTTCAGTCAGACGGTTCGTCTCCACCACATGGATCTGCACCAACTCAAGGACCTCGGTGGGATAGTGGATTCGGCTGACCTTGGGAAAGGATCGAATGCGACCGAGTATCGAGAGCAGCTGCGCTTCCTGCCACCACGCGACATGCGGTAGGATAGATAACAGTATAGCGAGTAAAAGTGTTTGATGAGAGGGGAACTGTAGAACACCCAGGTTACATTAACCCTCAATCTATTGGCGTACCTTTGATGATTCCGGCCTTTCGCCTCAAGGGCAATCCTGCTACAAATCGCGGTTCACGGTTTTTTCTGTTTTCTGCCAAATTTTGCCTATTTTTACAGAAACCAGAAAACAGAAAAAAATGGTCAAAAATTGGCAGAAAACAGAAAACAGGAAATTGAAGCGCTGAAAACTGTCCAGGATGACAGTATTTGAGCATTTCTGCTGTATTTTCCCACCCCTTCAAGTAACAAAATGAGAATTGATACTTGAGAAAACATTCATTCATTCATTAAAGACGCGGGAAATCCGCGTAAAAAATAAAGCAGGAAATGAACGAACTCAATACTTAATTCTGTAAAAAAGGGGTCTCCCAAGCAGAAGTGGTTTGGTTAGCGTTACAAATGCTTCAACAAAAAGGGAACAATAGGAAAGCGGAATGAGGAGAGTCTACAAAAAATGAACAATATCCTCCAAGAACTCTTTTCTTTTTCGAAACTTCCAAACAGCGGAAACAAACCGTTGTGGTTCTCTATGAGGAAGCGCTTTTGGCTCCATAAAGGACTTTGATTATGTGAGTGCCGATAAAATATGTATATATGCATGTGAACCTAATAGCTATCATTAAAAGGGGAGATGATGTTAAATTGTTTTAGGGAACCAGTCAATTCTTCCTCGTAAAATACCACAACGGTTTGTTTCCGCTGTTTGGAAGTTTCGAAGAAGAAAAGAGTTCTTGGAGGATATTGTTCATTTTTTGTAGACTCTCATCATTCCGCTTTCCTATTGTTCCCTTTTTGTTGAAGCATTTGTAACGCTAACCAAACCACTTCTGCTTGGGAGACCCCTTTTTTACAGAATTGTTCACTTTTTCTTGATATTACGCTGTAATATCCCATGCAAGAATTTCGAACAAAGACCTCTTCATCTCCCCACTAGATCAGTCCTCTTTCTGTGGTCACAAGAATCAATGACCCAAACTGTTGTAAAACTATCTCAGAAAAATCACTCGATGTGGCTGACAAGACCGATGTTCACATGATATTAGCTAAGAAATGAATGATATCCATGATATCGTTCCACATAATTCATTCATATTGATCGCGTCAGCCACATCTGGCTACACCGGGTGTTATTTGCACCTTCCATGTTTTTCATACGTATCGAACGGGTCGGCCACGGTGATTTTCTCAACCAACTCTGACAGGGACCTTAGGCACCGGTTATAGTTGGTCGCCCAGACGTAGCCAGCCCGGTCGATAATCATGAAAGCCTGCTGGCCTACAGCCGGATGCAGAATCTGCCTGCAGTTCTTCGCTTTCAAATGAAACTAACTTAAAACCGGGACAGTCAGAAACTACCTTCCATTCCATCTGGACACTTTCACATCAGTGGAACAAAGCAGTTTTACATACTCATTATTTCGTTTCCGTTGCCCCATTCCTTCGCAGAACAGCCGCGTCGATTCCATGAATCTGATAAAAAAAAGCTCTGCTGAGCTGCGAATGGAGATAGTTCTAACAATTTGTCTTTGAATTTGGATGCTAATAAGCAAGCATATACCATTTATTGCAGAAAAATCAGTAGGCTGGTGAAGAAGGAAGAGGAGCACTCAAAATGGGGTTGTGTGAATGACCTTACGAAACTGAAAAGCAGCCTGGCAACATGACCTGACATGACTCACATAACATCTCAAACTTTCTGCTTGCTATGCTTGTCATCCTTACACTTTTACAAAAGTTTTGCAAGGTGTTCTCTCCTGCGCAAATTCCGGGGCATAATTTCTCGGATGGCTAGCATCGAGTCTGGGCTCCTGCTCACTCTACGGGGTGGTCTTCACAACTTTTTCGGATGAGCAGCAACGGGTCCCAAACACCTGCCCACTATCCGGGTTTCCACGACGTCCCGATGACTTCATCAGAAGCTCGAAGCACTTTTCACGACGTCCCGATGACGTCATCAGAAGCCCGAAGCACTTTTGGGACTATCCTAGACGGGGAGGGGGGTCACCCACGATTTTCCCATGAAAATGAATGGAAAACCTGATAAAAGATGTTTGATGATGCTATCAATCATTGTTGTTGATGAAGTTCTGTAGAAATACTTCGATTGATAGCGTTATAGATCTGTGGTTCATTCCATTTCTGACTTGAATCTTGAGTGCTCCCCCACCGTCTAGGATAGTCCCGCACTTCTCACGATGCCCCAATGACGTCATCAGAAGCCCGAAGCACTCTTGGGACTATCCTAGCCGGGGGGGGGGAGGGGCACCCACGACTTTCTCATGAAAATGAATGGAAACCTTGATAAAAGGTGCTTGATGCTGCTATCAGTCATTGTTGTTGATGAAGTTGTGTAGAAATACTTTGATTGATTGCGTTATAGATCGGTGGTTCATTCCATTTCTAACTTGAATCTTGAGTGCCCCGTCTAGGATAGTCCCGCACTTCTCACGATGTCCCGATGACGTCATCAGAAGCCCGAAGCACTCTTGGGACTATCCTAGCCGGGGAGGGCACCCACGACTTTCTCATGAAAATGAATGGAAACCTTGATAAAAGGTGCTCGATGCTGCTATCAGTCATTGTTGTTGATGAAGTTGTGTAGAAATACTTTGATTGATTGCGTTATAGATCGGTGGTTCATTCCATTTCTAACTTGAATCTTGAGTGCCCCGTCTAGTATAGTCCCGCCCTTCTCCCGATGCCCCGATGACGTCACCAGAAGCCCGAAGCCCTCTTGGGCCTATCCTAGCCGGGGGGGGGGCACCCACGACTTTCTCATGAAAATGAATGGAAACCTTGATAAAAGGTGCTTGATGCTGCTATCAGTCATTGTTGTTGATGAAGTTGTGTAGAAATACTTTGATTGATTGCGTTATAGATCGGTGGTTCATTCCATTTCTAACTTGAATCTTGAGTGCCCCCCCCGTCTCGGATAGTCCCGCACTTCTCACGATGTCCCGATGACGTCATCAGAAGCCCGAAGCACTCTTGGGACTATCCTAGACGGGGGGGGGGCACCCACGACTTTCTCATGAAAATGAATGGAAACCCTGATAAAAGATGTTTGATGCTGCTATCACTCATTGTTGTTGATGAAGCTCTGTAGAAATACTTCGATTGATAGCGTTATAGATCGGTGGTTCATTCCATTTCTGACTTGAATCTTGAGTGCCCCCCCCCCCACCGTCTAGGATAGTCCCGCACTTCTCACGATGTCCCGATGCCGCCACCAGAAGCCCGAAGCACTCTTGGGACTATCCTAGCCGGGGGGGGGAGGGGCACCCACGACTTTCTCATGAAAATGAATGGAAACCTTGATAAAAGGTGCTTGATGCTGCTATCAGTCATTGTTGTTGATGAAGTTGTGTAGAAATACTTTGATTGATTGCGTTATAGATCGGTGGTTCATTCCATTTCTAACTTGAATCTTGAGTGCCCCCCCCCCGTCTAGGATAGTCCCGCACTTCTCACGATGTCCCGATGACGTCATCAGAAGCCCGAAGCACTCTTGGGACTATCCTAGACGGGGGGGGGGCACCCACGACTTTCTCATGAAAATGAATGGAAACCTTGATAAAAGGTGCTCGATGCTGCTATCAGTCATTGTTGTTGATGAAGTTGTGTAGAAATACTTTGATTGATTGCGTTATAGATCGGTGGTTCATTCCATTTCTAACTTGAATCTTGAGTGCCCCCCCCCCCGTCTAGGATAGTCCCGCACTTCTCACGATGTCCCGATGACGTCATCAGAAGCCCGAAGCACTCTTGGGACTATCCTAGCCGGGGGGGGGGAGGGGCACCCACGACTTTCTCATGAAAATGAATGGAAACCTTGATAAAAGGTGCTTGATGCTGCTATCAGTCATTGTTGTTGATGAAGTTGTGTAGAAATACTTTGATTGATTGCGTTATAGATCGGTGGTTCATTCCATTTCTAACTTGAATCTTGAGTGCCCCCCCCCGTCTAGGATAGTCCCGCACTTCTCACGATGTCCCGATGACGTCATCAGAAGCCCGAAGCACTCTTGGGACTATCCTAGACGGGGGGGGGGCACCCACGACTTTCTCATGAAAATGAATGGAAACCCTGATAAAAGATGTTTGATGCTGCTATCACTCATTGTTGTTGATGAAGCTCTGTAGAAATACTTCGATTGATAGCGTTATAGATCGGTGGTTCATTCCATTTCTAACTTGAATCTTGAGTGCCCCCGTCTGGGATAGTCCCGCACTTCTCACGATGTCCCGATGACGTCATCAGAAGCCCGAAGCACTCTTGGGACTATCCTAGACGGGGGGCACCCACGACTTTCTCATGAAAATGAATGGAAACCCTGATAAAGATGTTTGATGCTGCTATCACTCATTGTTGTTGATGAAGCTCTGTAGAAATACTTCGATTGATAGCGTTATAGATCGGTGGTTCATTCCATTTCTGACTTGAATCTTGAGTGCCCCCCCCGTCTAGGATAGTCCCGCACTTCTCACGATGTCCCGATGACGTCATCAGAAGCCCGAAGCACTCTTGGGACTATCCTAGACGGGGGCGGGCACCCACGACTTTCTCATGAAAATGAATGGAAACCTTGATAAAAGCTGCTTGATGCTGCTATCAGTCATTGTTGTTGATGAAGGTGTGTAGGAATACTTTGATTGATAGCGTTATAGATCGGTGGTTCATTCCATTTCTAACTTGAATCTTGAGTGCCCCGTCTAGGATAGTCCCGCACTTCTCACGATGTCCCGATGACGTCATCAGAAGCCCGAAGCACTCTTGGGACTATCCTAGACGGGGCACCCACGACTTTCTCATGAAAATGAATGGAAACCTTGATAAAAGGTGCTCGATGCTGCTATCAGTCATTGTTGTTGATGAAGTTGTGTAGAAATACTTTGATTGATTGCGTTATAGATCGGTGGTTCATTCCATTTCTAACTTGAATCTTGAGTGCCCCGTCTAGGATAGTCCCGCACTTCTCACGATGTCCCGATGACGTCATCAGAAGCCCGAAGCACTCTTGGGACTATCCTAGCCGGGAAGGGGCACCCACGACTTTCTCATGAAAATGAATGGAAACCTTGATAAAAGGTGCTTGATGCTGCTATCAGTCATTGTTGTTGATGAAGTTGTGTAGAAATACTTTGATTGATTGCGTTATAGATCGGTGGTTCATTCCATTTCTAACTTGAATCTTGAGTGCCCCGTCTCGGATAGTCCCGCACTTCTCACGATGTCCCGATGACGTCATCAGAAGCCCGAAGCACTCTTGGGACTATCCTAGCCGGGGGAAGGGCACCCACGACTTTCTCATGAAAATGAATGGAAACCTTGATAAAGGTGCTTGATGCTGCTATCAGTCATTGTTGTTGATGAAGTTGTGTAGAAATACTTTGATTGATTGCGTTATAGATCGGTGGTTCATTCCATTTCTAACTTGAATCTTGAGTGCCCCCGTCTGGGATAGTCCCGCACTTCTCACGATGTCCCGATGACGTCATCAGAAGCCCGAAGCACTCTTGGGACTATCCTAGACGGGGGCACCCACGACTTTCTCATGAAAATGAATGGAAACCCTGATAAAAGATGTTTGATGCTGCTATCACTCATTGTTGTTGATGAAGCTCTGTAGAAATACTTCGATTGATAGCGTTATAGATCGGTGGTTCATTCCATTTCTGACTTGAATCTTGAGTGCCCCCGTCTGGGGTAGGCCCGCACTTCTCACGATGTCCCGATGACGTCATCAGAAGCCCGAAGCACTCTTGGGACTATCCTAGACGGGGGCACCCACGACTTTCTCATGAAAATGAATGGAAACCCTGATAAAAGATGTTTGATGCTGCTATCACTCATTGTTGTTGATGAAGCTCTGTAGAAATACTTCGATTGATAGCGTTATAGATCGGTGGTTCATTCCATTTCTGACTTGAATCTTGAGTGCCCCGTCTGGGGTAGGCACGCACTTCTCACGATGTCCCGATGACGTCATCAGAAGCCCGAAGCACTCTTGGGACTATCCTAGACGGGGGGGGGGCACCCACGACTTTCTCATGAAAATGAATGGAAACCCTGATAAAAGATGTTTGATGCTGCTATCAGTCATTGTTGTTGATGAAGCTCTGTAGAAATACTTCGATTGATAGCGTTATAGATCGGTGGTTCATTCCATTTCTGACTTGAATCTTGAGTGCCCCCCCCGTCTGGGGTAGGCCCGCACTTCTCACGATGTCCCGATGACGTCATCAGAAGCCCGAAGCACTCTTGGGACTATCCTAGACGGGGGGGGGGCACCCACGACTTTCTCATGAAAATGAATGGGAACCTTGATAAAAGGTGCTTGATGCTGCTATCAGTCATTGTTGTTGATGAAGCTCTGTAGAAATACTTCGATTGATAGCGTTATAGATCGGTGGTTCATTCCATTTCTGACTTGAATCTTGAGTGCCCCCCCCCCCGTCTGGGGTAGGCCCGCACTTCTCACGATGTCCCGATGACGTCATCAGAAGCCCGAAGCACTCTTGGGACTATCCTAGACGGGGGGGGGGCACCCACGACTTTCTCATGAAAATGAATGGAAACCTTGATAAAAGGTGCTTGATGCTGCTATCAGTCATTGTTGTTGATGAAGCTCTGTAGAAATACTTCGATTGATAGCGTTATAGATCGGTGGTTCATTCCATTTCTGACTTGAATCTTGAGTGCCCCCCCCCCGTCTGGGGTAGGCCCGCACTTCTCACGATGTCCCGATGACGTCATCAGAAGCCCGAAGCACTCTTGGGGCGACCCTAGACGGGGCACCCACCATTTTCCCATGAAAATGAATGGAAACCTTGATAAAAGGTGCTTGATGCTGCTATCAGTCATTGTTGTTGATGAAGCTCTGTAGAAATACTTCGATTGATAGCGTTATAGATCGGTGGTTCATTCCATTTCTGACTTGAATCTTGAGTGCCCCCGTCTGGGGTAGGCCCGCCCTTCCCACGATGTCCCGATGACCTCATCAGAAGCCCGAAGCACTCTTGGGACTATCCTAGACGGGGGGGGCACCCACGACTTTCTCATGAAAATGAATGGAAACCTTGATAAAAGGTGCTTGATGCTGCTATCAGTCATTGTTGTTGATGAAGCTCTGTAGAAATACTTCGATTGATAGCGTTATAGATCGGTGGTTCATTCCATTTCTGACTTGAATCTTGAGTGCCCCCCCCCCGTCTGGGGTAGGCCCGCACTTCTCACGATGTCCCGATGACGTCATCAGAAGCCCGAAGCACTCTTGGGACCATCCTAGACGGGGGGGGGCACCCACGACTTTCTCATGAAAATGAATGGAAACCCTGATAAAAGATGTTTGATGCTGCTATCACTCATTGTTGTTGATGAAGCTCTGTAGAAATACTTCGATTGATAGCGTTATAGATCGGTGGTTCATTCCATTTCTGACTTGAATCTTGAGTGCCCCCCCCCGTCTAGGATAGTCCCGCACTTCTCACGATGTCCCGATGACGTCATCAGAAGCCCGAAGCACTCTTGGGACTATCCTAGACGGGGGGGGCACCCACGACTTTCTCATGAAAATGAATGGAAACCTTGATAAAAGGTGCTTGATGCTGCTATCAGTCATTGTTGTTGACGAAGTTGTGTAGAAATACTTTGATTGATAGCGTTATAGATCGGTGGTTCATTCCATTTCTGACTTGAATCTTGAGTGCCCCCCCCCGCCTAGGATAGTCCCGCACTTCTCACGACGTCCCGATGACGTCATCAGAAGCCCGAAGCACTCTTGGGACTATCCTAGACGGGGGAAGGCACCCACGACTTTCTCATGAAAATGAATGGAAACCTTGATAAAAGGTGCTTGATGCTGCTATCAGTCATTGTTGTTGATGAAGTTGTGTAGAAATGCTTTGATTGATAGCGTTATAGATCGGTGGTTCATTCCATTTCTGACTTGAATCTTGAGTGCCCCCCCCCCGTCTGGGGTAGGCCCGCACTTCTCACGACGTCCCGATGACGTCATCAGAAGCCCGAAGCACTCTTGGGACTATCCTAGACGGGGGGGGCACCCACGACTTTCTCATGAAAATGAATGGAAACCTTGATAAAAGGTGCTTGATGCTGCTATCAGTCATTGTTGTTGATGAAGTTGTGTAGAAATACTTTGATTGATAGCGTTATAGATCGGTGGTTCATTCCATTTCTGACTTGAATCTTGAGTGCCCCCCCCGTCTGGGGTAGGCCCGCACTTCTCACGATGTCCCGATGACGTCATCAGAAGCCCGAAGCACTCTTGGGACTATCCTAGACGGGGGGGGGCACCCACGACTTTCTCATGAAAATGAATGGAAACCCTGATAAAAGATGTTTGATGCTGCTATCACTCATTGTTGTTGATGAAGCTCTGTAGAAATACTTCGATTGATAGCGTTATAGATCGGTGGTTCATTCCATTTCTGACTTGAATCTTGAGTGCCCCCCCCCCCCGTCTGGGGTAGGCCCGCACTTCTCACGATGTCCCGATGACGTCATCAGAAGCCCGAAGCACTCTTGGGACTATCCTAGAGGGGGGGGCACCCACGACTTTCTCATGAAAATGAATGGAAACCCTGATAAAAGATGTTTGATGCTGCTATCACTCATTGTTGTTGATGAAGCTCTGTAGAAATACTTCGATTGATAGCGTTATAGATCGGTGGTTCATTCCATTTCTGACTTGAATCTTGAGTGCCCCCCCCCGCCTAGGATAGTCCCGCACTTCTCACGACGTCCCGATGACGTCATCAGAAGCCCGAAGCACTCTTGGGACTATCCTAGACGGGGGAAGGCACCCACGACTTTCTCATGAAAATGAATGGAAACCTTGATAAAAGGTGCTTGATGCTGCTATCAGTCATTGTTGTTGATGAAGTTGTGTAGAAATACTTTGATTGATAGCGTTATAGATCGGTGGTTCATTCCATTTCTGACTTGAATCTTGAGTGCCCCCTCCCGTCTAGGATAGTCCCGCACTTCTCACGACGTCCCGATGACGTCATCAGAAGCCAAGCACTCTTGGGACTATCCTAGAGGGGGAGCGCCCCCACGTCTTTCTCATGAAAATGAATGGAAACCTTGATAAAAGGTGCTTGATGCTGCTATCAGTCATTGTTGTTGATGAAGTTGTGTAGAAATACTTTGATTGATAGCGTTATAGATCGGTGGTTCATTCCATTTCTGACTTGAATCTTGAGTGCCCCCCTCCCCGTCTAGGATAGTCCCGCACTTCTCACGACGTCCCGATGACGTCATCAGAAGCCCGAAGCACTCTTGGGACTATCCTAGACGGGGGAAGGCACCCACGACTTTCTCATGAAAATGAATGGAAACCTTGATAAAAGGTGCTTGATGCTGCTATCAGTCATTGTTGTTGATGAAGTTGTGTAGAAATACTTTGATTGATAGCGTTATAGATCGGTGGTTCATTCCATTTCTGACTTGAATCTTGAGTGCCCCCCCCCCGTCTAGGATAGTCCCGCACTTCTCACGACGTCCCGATGACGTCATCAGAAGCCCGAAGCACTCTTGGGACTATCCTAGACGGGGGGGGGCACCCACGACTTTCTCATGAAAATGAATGGAAACCTTGATAAAAGGTGCTTGATGCTGCTATCAGTCATTGTTGTTGATGAATTTGTGTAGAAATACTTTGATTGATAGCGTTATAGATCGGTGGTTCATTCCATTTCTGACTTGAATCTTGAGTGCCCCCCCCGTCTAGGATAGTCCCGCACTTCTCACGATGTCCCGATGACGTCATCAGAAGCCCGAAGCACTCTTGGGACTATCCTAGACGGGGGGCACCCACGACTTTCTCATGAAAATGAATGGAAACCTTGATAAAAGGTGCTTGATGCTGCTACCAGTCATTGTTGTTGATGAAGTTGTGTAGAAATACTTTGATTGATAGCGTTATAGATCGGTGGTTCATTCCATTTCTGACTTGAATCTTGAGTGCCCCCCCCCCGTCTGGGGTAGGCCCGCACTTTTCACGACGTCCCAATGACGTCATCAGAAACTCGAGGCACTTTTTACGACGTCCCGATGACGTCATCAGAAGCCCGAAGCACTTTCACGACGTCCCGATGACGTCATAAGAAGCTCGAAGCACTTTTCACGACGTCCCGATAACGTCATCAGAAGCCCGAAGCACTTTTCACGACGTCCCGATGACGTCATCAGAAGCCCGAAGCACTTTCACGACGTCCCGATGACGTCATCAGAAGCCCGAAGCACTTTCACGACGTCCCGATGACGTCATCAGAAGCCCGAAGCACTTTTCACGACGTCCCCATGACCTCATCAGAAGCCCGAAGCACTCTCACGACGTCCCGATGACGTCATCAGAAGCCCGAAGCACTTTTCACGACGTCCCGATGACGTCATAAGAAGCCCGAAGCACTTTTTACGACGTCCCGATGACGTCATCAGAAACCCGAAGCACTTTCACGACGTCCCGATGACGTCGTCAGAAGCACGAAGCACTTTTCACGACGTCCCGATGACGTCATCAGGAGCCCGAAGCACTTTTCACTACGTCCCGATGACGTCATCAGAAGCCCGAAGCACTTTCAAGACGTCCCGATCACGTCCCCAGACGTCCGAAGCACTTTTCACGGCGGCCCGACGACGTCATTAGAAGCCCGAAGCACTTTCACGACGTCCCGATGACGTTTTCAGAAGCCCCAAGCACTTTTCACGACGTCCCGATGACGTCATCTGGAGCCCCAAGCACTCTCACGACGTCCCGATGACGTCATCAAAGCCCGAAGCACTTTTCACGACGTCCCCATGACGTCATCAGAAGCCCGAATCACTTTCACGACGTCCCGATGACGTCATCAGAAGCCCGAAGGACTTTTCAGGACGTCCCGATGACGTCATCAGAAGCCCGAAGCAGTCTCACGACGTCCCGATGACGTCATCAGAAGCTCGAAGCACTTTTCACGACGTCCCGATGACGTCATCAGAAGCCCGAAGCACTTTCACGACGTCCGATGACGTCATCAGAAGCCGAAACACTTTTCACGACGTCCCGATGACGCCATCAGAAGCCCGAAGCACTCTCACGACGTCCCGATGACGTCATCAGAAGCCCGAAGCACTTTTCACGACGTCCCGATGACGTCATCAGAAGCCCGAAGCACTCACGACGTCCCGATGACGTCATCAGAAGCCCGAAGCACTTTTCACGACGTCCCGATGACGTCATCAGAAGCAAGCACTTTCACGACGTCCCGATGACGTCATCAGAAGCCCGAAGCACTTTTCACGACGTCCCCATGACCTCATCAGAAGCCCGAAGCACTCTCACGACGTCCCGATGACGTCATCAGAAGCCCGAAGCACTTTTCACGACGTCCCGATGACGTCATCAGAAGCCCGAAGCACTTTCACGACGTCCCGATGACGTCATCAGAAGCCCGAAGCACTTTTCACGACGTCCCCATGACCTCATCAGAAGCCCGAAGCACTCTCACGACGTCCCGATGACGTCATCAGAATCCCCCCTCACCTACAAATCGGTTAATTACCAGCCTACGTACCTCGTTTGCCTCGTTTACGGCAGTTTGCCAGCTTCTGACGTTAGTATCTTCTACTGGATCTAAGCCCTCGAAATGAATTTTAGCATTCTTCGTGAACGACCCGCCAAGCACCTAGCCTACTTCAGATGCTCATGTTGTGGCTTACATATTATTATTGTTATTATTATTATTATTATTATTATTATTATTATTATTATTATTATTATTATTATTATTATTATTATTATTAATAATAATAATTATTATTATTATTATTATTATTATTATTATTATTATTATTATTATTATTATTATTATTATTATTATTATTATTATTATTATTATTATTATTATTACTAGTGAACCTTCGGGTCTCTAGCCCGTGGCAGCCACTTGACTTTAAGGCAGCGTACCCTGTTTTGGAGCCTATTTCACTCGGTTCTATAGCGTTAGCTTTTTGTTTCTTGATCAACCATAGTTTGCGAAGACATGAATTTTGACGGCTGATGAAAAAAGTACATAAGGAAAGGGTAGCAGTCGTTTCCTCGCTGGCCGTTTCTCAAATTGGTGAGCCAGCTCCCTTCTCTGTTCAGAGGAACGGAGGCCCTCGCCCTATTTCAAAAACAAAGGGGGGCTTGTAGAGAAGAAAACCAGCTTCCTTTTCTGCTAAGAGGAAGAGGGGCCTTCGGCATCTTTAGAAACGCAGGAATGGGCCTTCGGCCTCTTTGTAGAGAAGAATGCCAGCTTCCCCTTCTGCTAAGAAAAAGAGGGGCCTTCGGCATGTTTAGAAACGCAGGGTGGGCCTTCGGCTCCTTTGTAGAGAAGAAAGCCAGCTTCCTCCTCTACTAAGAGAAAGGGGGGCCTTCGGCATCTTTAGAAACGCAGGGGTGGGCCTTCGGCCCATTTGTAGAGAAGAAAGCCAGCTTCTTTCTCTGCTAAGAGAAAGAGGGGCCTACGGCATGTTTGGAAACGCAGGGGTGGGCCTTCGGCCCCTTTGTAGAGAAGAAAGCCAGCTTCTTTCTCTGCTAAGAGAAAGAGGGGCCTTCGGCATCTTTAGAAACGCAGGGGTGGGCCTTCGGCCACTTTGTAGAGAAGAAAGCCAGCTTCTTTCTCTGCTAAGAGAAAGAGGGGCCTTCGGCATCTTTAGAAACGCAGGGGTGGGCCTTCGGCCCATTTAAAGAGAAGAAAACCAGCTTCCTTTTCTGCTCAGAGAAAGAGGGGCCTTCGGCATCTTTAGAAACGCAGGGGTGGGCCTTCGGCCCATTTGTAGAGAAGAAAGCCAGCTTACTTTTCTGCTAAGAGAAAGAGGGGCCTACGGCATCTTTGGAAACGCAGGGGTGGGCCTTCGGCCCCTTTGTAGAGAAGAAAGCCAGCTTCTTTCTCTGCTAAGGCGCTATTCATACTACTCAACGCCAGCGCGGTACGCGCGTGCCGCGCTGGCGTGGTGTTTGAGTATGAATGGCCTAACGCCTCGCCCGCGCGGCACGCGCGTGACGCCCGCTCCGCCATGGCGGCGATGGCCGTAATGGCTTTTTAACCATTTTCACCACTAAATCATCATCAATTTCATTTCGTTTCTTTATAATTAATTCCATTGCTCTCCTCTGCTATCGTGGTGGTGCAAGCATTTACAGAATTTGGTTGTTTGGAAAAGTTAGGCCCGCTTTTTTCCGCTCCGCCTAGGCGTCGCCGCTGGAGTATTCATAGTCTCCGCAAGCGCGGCACGCGCGTCACGCGCTTGAAAAGTATTCATACTCTAACGCCACGCCAGAGCGGCACGCGCGTGCCGCGCTGGCGTTCAGTAGTATGAATAGCGCCTAAGAGAAAGAGGGGCCTACGGCATGTTTGGAAACGCAGGGGTGGGCCTTCGGCCCCTTTGTAGAGAAGAAAGCCAGCTTCTTTCTCTGCTAAGAGAAAGAGGGGCCTTCGGCATGTTCGGAAACGCAGGGGTGGGCCTTCGGCCCATTTGTAGAGAAGAAAACCAGCTTCCTTTTCTGCTAAGAGAAAGAGGGGCCTTCGGCATCTTTAGAAACGCAGGGGTGGGCCTTCGGCCCCTTTGTAGAGAAGAAAACCAGCTTCCTTTTCTGCTAAGAGAAAGAGGGGCCTACGGCATCTTTGGAAACGCAGGGGTGGGCCTTCGGCCCCTTTGTAGAGAAGAAAGCCAGCTTCTTTCTCTGCTAAGAGAAAGAGGGGCCTACGGCATGTTCGGAAACGCAGGGGTGGGCCTTCGGCTCTTTGTAGAGAAGAAAGCCAGCTTCTTTCTCTGCTAAGAGAAAGAGGGCCTACGGCATGTTTGGAAACGCAGGGGTGGGCCTTCGGCTCATTTGTAGAGAAGAAAACCAGCTTCCTTTTCTGCTAAGAGAAAGAGGGGCCTTCGGCATCTTCAGAAACGCAGGGGTGGGGCTTCGGCCCCTTTGTAGAGAAGAAAGCCAGGTTCCTTTTCTGCTAAGAGAAAGAGGGCCTTCGGCATCTTTAGAAACGCAGAGTGGGCCTTAGGCCCCTTTGTAGAGAAGAAAACCAGCTTCCTTTTCTGCTAAGAAAAAGAGGGCCTACGGCGTCTTTGGAAACGCAGGGGTGGGCCTTCGGCCCCTTTGTAGAGAAGAAAGCCAGCTTCTTTCTCTGCTAAGAGAAAGAGGGGCCTACGGCATGTTTGGAAACGCAGGGGTGGGCCTTCGGCCCATTTGTAGAGAAGAAAACCAGCTTCCTTTTCTGCTAAGAGAAAGAGGGGCCTTCGGCATCTTTAGAAACGCAGGGGTGGGCCTTCGGCCCATTTGTAGAGAAGAAAACCAGCTTCTTTCTCTGCTAAGAGAAAGAGGGGCCTACGGCATGTTTGGAAACGCAGGGGTGGGCCTTCGGCTCATTTGTAGAGAAGAAAACCAGCTTCCTTTTCTGCTAAGAGAAAGAGGGGCCTTCGGCATCTTCAGAAACGCAGGGGTTTGTAGAGAAGAAAGCCAGCTTCCTTTTCTGCTAAGAGAAAGAGGGGCCTACGGCGTCTTTGGAAACGCAGGGGTGGGCCTTCGGCCCCTTTGTAGAGAAGAAAGCCAGCTTCTTTCTCTGCTAAGAGAAAGAGGGGCCTACGGCATGTTCGGAAACGCAGGGGTGGGCCTTCGGCCCCTTTGTAGAGAAGAAAGCCAGCTTCTTTCTCTGCTAAGAGAAAGAGGGGCCTACGGCATGTTTGGAAACGCGGGGGTGGGCCTTCGGCCCATTTGTAGAGAAGAAAACCAGCTTCCTTTTCTGCTAAGAGAAAGAGGGGCCTTCGGCATCTTTAGAAACGCAGGGGTGGGCCTTCGGCCCATTTGTAGAGAAGAAAACCAGCTTCCTTTTCTGCTAAGAGAAAGGGGGGCCTTCGGCATCTTTAGAAACGCAGGGGTGGGCCTTCGGCCCATTTGTAGAGAAGAAAACCAGCTTCCTTTTCTGCTAAGAGAAAGAGGGGCCTTCGGCATCTTTAGAAACGCAGGGGTGGGCCTTCGGCCCATTTGTAGAGAAGAAAACCAGCTTCCTTTTCTGCTAAGAGAAAGGGGGGCCTTCGGCATCTTTAGAAACGCAGGGGTGGGCCTTCGGCTCATTTGTAGAGAAGAAAACCAGCTTCCTTTTCTGCTAAGAGAAAGGGGGGCCTTCGGCATCTTTAGAAACGCAGGGGTGGGCCTTCGGCTCATTTGTAGAGAAGAAAGCCAGCTTCCTTTTCTGCTAAGAGAAAGAGGGGCCTACGGCATCTTTGGAAACGCAGGGGTGGGCCTTCGGCCCCTTTGTAGAGAAGAAAGCCAGCTTCTTTCTCTGCTAAGAGAAAGAGGGGCCTACGGCATGTTTGGAAACGCAGGGGTGGGCCTTCGGCCCCTTTGTAGAGAAGAAAGCCAGCTTCTTTCTCTGCTAAGAGAAAGAGGGGCCTACGGCATGTTTGGAAACGCAGGGGTGGGCCTTCTGCCCATTTGTAGAGAAGAAAACCAGCTTCCTTTTCTGCTAAGAGAAAGAGGGTCCTTCGGCATCTTTAGAAACGCAGGGGTGGGCCTTCGGCCCCTTTGTAGAGTAGAAAACCAGCTTCCTTTTCTGCGAAGAGAAAGAGGGGCCTACGGCATCTTTGGAAACGCAGGGGTGGGCCTTCGGCCCCTTTGTAGAGAAGAAAGCCAGCTTCTTTCTCTGCTAAGAGAAAGAGGGGCCTTCGGCATCTTTAGAAACGCAGGGGTGGGCCTTCGGCTCATTTGTAGAGAAGAAAGCCAGCTTCCTTTTCTGCTAAGAGAAAGAGGGGCCTACGGCATGTTTGGAAACGCAGGGGTGGGCCTTCTGCCCATTTGTAGAGAAGAAAACCAGCTTCCTTTTCTGCTAAGAGAAAGAGGGTCCTTCGGCATCTTTAGAAACGCAGGGGTGGGCCTTCGGCCCCTTTGTAGAGTAGAAAACCAGCTTCCTTTTCTGCGAAGAGAAAGAGGGGCCTACGGCATCTTTGGAAACGCAGGGGTGGGCCTTCGGCCCCTTTGTAGAGAAGAAAGCCAGCTTCTTTCTCTGCTAAGAGAAAGAGGGGCCTTCGGCATCTTTGGAAACGCAGGGGTGGGCCTTCGGCTCATTTGTAGAGAAGAAAGCCAGCTTCCTTTTCTGCTAAGAGAAAGAGGGGCCTACGGCATCTTTGGAAACGCAGGGGTGGGCCTTCGGCCCCTTTGTAGAGAAGAAAGCCAGCTTCTTTCTCTGCTAAGAGAAAGAGGGGCCTTCGGCATCTTTAGAAACGCAGGGGTGGGCCTTCGGCCCATTTGTAGAGAAGAAAACCAGCTTCCTTTTCTGCTAAGAGAAAGAGGGGCCTTCGGCATCTTTAGAAACGCAGGGGTGGGCCTTCGGCCCATTTGTAGAGAAGAAAACCAGCTTCCTTTTCTGCTAAGAGAAAGAGGGGCCTACGGCATCTTTGGAAACGCAGGGGTGGGCCTTCGGCCCATTTGTAGAGAAGAAAGCCAGCTTCCTTTTCTGCTAAGAGAAAGAGGGGCCTACGGCATCTTTGGAAATGCAGGGGTGGGCCTTCGGCCCCTTTGTAGAGAAGAAAGCCAGCTTCTTTCTCTGCTAAGAGAAAGAGGGGCCTTCGGCATCTTTAGAAACGCAGGGGTGGGCCTTCGGCCCATTTGTAGAGAAGAAAACCAGCTTGCTTTTCTGCCAAGAGAAAGGGGGGCCTTCGGCATCTTTAGAAACGCAGGGGTGGGCCTTCGGCCCATTTGTAGAGAAGAAAGCCAGCTTCTTTCTCTGCTAAGAGAAAGAGGGGCCTTCGGCATCTTTAGAAACGCAGGGGTGGGCTTTCGGCCCATTTGTAGAGAAGAAAACCAGCTTCCTTTTCTGCCAAGAGAAAGAGGGGCCTACGGCATCTTTGGAAATGCAGGGGTGGGCCTTCGGCCCCTTTGTAGAGAAGAAAGCCAGCTTCTTTCTCTGCTAAGAGAAAGAGGGGCCTTCGGCATCTTTAGAAACGCAGGGGTGGGCCTTCGGCCCATTTGTAGAGAAGAAAACCAGCTTCCTTTTCTGCCAAGAGAAAGGGGGGCCTTCGGCATCTTTAGAAACGCAGGGGTGGGCCTTCGGCCCATTTGTAGAGAAGAAAGCCAGCTTCCTTTTCTGCTAAGAGAAAGAGGGGCCTACGGCATCTTTGCAAATGCAGGGGTGGGCCTTCGGCCCATTTGTAGAGAAGAAAACCAGCTTCTTTCTCTGCTAAGAGAAAGAGGGGCCTACGGCATGTTTGGAAGCGCAGGGGTGGGCCTTCGGCTCATTTGTAGAGAAGAAAACCAGCTTCCTTTTCTGCTAAGAGAAAGAGGGGCCTACGGCATCTTTGGAAACGCAGGGGTGGGCCTTCGGCCCCTTTGTAGAGAAGAAAGCCAGCTTCTTTCTCTGCTAAGAGAGAGGGCCTACGGCATCTTTAGAAACGCAGGGGTGGGCCTTCGGCCCTCTTTGTAGAAGAAAGCCAGCTTTTCCTCCTCTGCTAAGTAAGAGAGAGGGGCCTTCTGGCCTGTTTGGAAGCACAGGTGACCTTCGGGTCATTTGTGAAGAAGAAAGCCAGCTTCCTTCTCTGCTAAGAGAAAGAGGGCCTTCGGCATCTTTAGAAACGCAGGGTGGGCCTTCGGCCCATTTGTAGAGAAGAAAACCAGCTTCCTTTTCTGCTAAGAGAAAGAGGGGCCTTCGGCATCTTTGGAAACGCAGGGTGGGCCTTCGGCCCATTTGTAGAGAAGAAAACCAGCTTCTTTCTCTGCTAAGAGAAAGCAAGGGAACCTTCGGCATCTTTAGAAACATAAGGGTGGGCCTTCGGCCCATTTGTAGAGAAGAAAACCAGCTTCCTTTTCTGCTAAGAGAAAGAGGGCCTTCGGCATCTTTGGAAACGCAGGGGTGGGCCTTCGGCCCATTTGTAGAGAAGAAAGCCAGCTTCTTTCTCTGCTAAGAGAAAGAGGGCCTTCGGCATCTTTAGAAACGCAGGGGTGGGCCTTCGGCCCATTTGTAGAGAAGAAAACCAGCTTCCTTTTCTGCTAAGAGAAAGAGGGCCTTCGGCATCTTTAGAAACGCAGGGGGTGGGCCTTCGGCCCATTTGTAGAGAATGAAACCAGCTCACTTTTCCGCTAGGAGAAAGAGGGGCCTCGGCATCTTTAGAAACGCAGGGTGGGCCTTCGGCTCATTTGTAGAGAAGAAAGCCAGCTTCCTTTTCTGCTAAGAGAAAGAGGGGCCTACGGCATCTTTGGAAACGCAGGGGTGGGCCTTCGGCCCCTTTGTAGAGAAGAAAGCCAGCTTCTTTCTCTGCTAAGAGAAAGAGGGGCCTACGGCATGTTTGGAAACGCAGGGGTGGGCCTTCGGCCCATTTGTAGAGAAGAAAACCAGCTTCCTTTTCTGCTAAGAGAAAGAGGGGCCTTCGGCATCTTTGGAAACGCAGGGGTGGGCCTTCGGCCCCTTTGTAGAGAAGAAAGCCAGCTTCTTTCTCTGCTAAGAGAAAGAGGGGCCTTCGGCATCTTTAGAAACGCAGGGGTGGGCCTTCGGCCCATTTGTAGAGAAGAAAACCAGCTTCCTTTTCTGCTAAGAGAAAGAGGGGCCTTCGGCATCTTCAGAAACGCAGGGGTGGGCCTTCGGCCCCTTTGTAGAGAAGAAAGCCAGCTTCCTTTTCTGCTAAGAGAAAGAGGGGCCTACGGCATGTTTGGAAACGCAGGGGTGGGCCTTCGGCCCATTTGTAGAGAAGAAAACCAGCTTCCTTTTCTGCTAAGAGAAAGAGGGGCCTTCGGCATCTTTAGAAACGCAGGGGTGGGCCTTCGGCCCATTTGTAGAGAAGAAAACCAGCTTCCTTTTCTGCTAAGAGAAAGGGGCCTACGGCATCTTTGGAAACGCAGAGGTGGGCCTTCGGCCCATTTGTAGAGAAGAAAGCCAGCTTCTTTCTCTGCTAAGAGAAAGAGGGCCTACGGCATCTTTGGAAACGCAGGGGTGGGCCTTCGGCCCCTTTGTAGAGAAGAAAGCCAGCTTCTTTCTCTGCTAAGAGAAAGAGGGGCCTTCGGCATCTTTAGAAACGCAGGGGTGGGCCTTCGGCCCATTTGTAGAGAAGAAAACCAGCTTCCTTTTCTGCCAAGAGAAAGGGGGGCCTTCGGCATCTTTAGAAACGCAGGGGTGGGCCTTCGGCCCATTTGTAGAGAAGAAAGCCAGCTTCTTTCTCTGCTAAGAGAAAGAGGGGCCTTCGGCATCTTTAGAAACGCAGGGGTGGGCCTTCGGCCCATTTGTAGAGAAGAAAACCAGCTTCCTTTTCTGCCAAGAGAAAGAGGGGCCTACGGCATCTTTGGAAATGCAGGGGTGGGCCTTCGGCCCCTTTGTAGAGAAGAAAGCCAGCTTCTTTCTCTGCTAAGAGAAAGAGGGGCCTTCGGCATCTTTAGAAACGCAGGGGTGGGCCTTCGGCCCATTTGTAGAGAAGAAAACCAGCTTCCTTTTCTGCCAAGAGAAAGGGGGGCCTTCGGCATCTTTAGAAACGCAGGGGTGGGCCTTCGGCCCATTTGTAGAGAAGAAAGCCAGCTTCCTTTTCTGCTAAGAGAAAGAGGGGCCTACGGCATCTTTGGAAATGCAGGGGTGGGCCTTCGGCCCCTTTGTAGAGAAGAAAGCCAGCTTCTTTCTCTGCCAAGAGAAAGAGGGGCCTTCGGCATCTCTAGAAACGCAGGAGTGGGCCTTCGGCCCATTTGTAGAGAAGAAAACCAGCTTCCTTTTCTGCCAAGAGAAAGAGGGGCCTTCGGCATCTCTAGAAACGCAGGGGTGGGCCTTCGGCCCCTTTGTAGAGAAGGAAGCCAGCCTTTTCCTCTGCTAAAAGAAAGAGGGGCCTTCGGCCTGTTTTAGAAACGCAGGGTGGGCCTTAGGCACCCTTGTAGAGAAGAAAACCAGCTTCCTTTTCTGCTAAGAGAAAGAGGGGCCTTCGACATCTTTAGAAACGCAGGGGGGGGGGCCTTCGGCCCCTTTGTAGAGAAGGAAGCCAGCCTTCTTAAGTATCAATGGAACTGTTCGTTGTGACAATGAAATCTTTTGTGGGCCCGTATTTTGCAATTTTCCATTCTGTGTTGCTCCGTTCTTTCCTTCGGGCCCTAACTAATACTGTTTTGCCCAAAATATTCTTCCATTTTCGATTAGTCCCATTTTTGACCGGTGACATCCACCGTGAACATGTTCATCCAACCAGACAACTAGTCCAGGCCATAGAATAATGTCACTGAAATAAGACGAATTAGTGCGTTTCTCGCCGTTTCTTCGTGATTTTGGTAACACTTGGTTGTCAACGCATTGTTTTGAGTGGGAAACTTGGAAACGAGAATCATCGTGAACACTGCCTTTAAATTCCAGTGATTTATATGATTGTCCAGAGTGTTTTGACGCCGCGACGGCCCTACATCACTGCCAGCGAGCGGCAACCGACGTCGCGACGATAATGTTTCGAAACATTTCTGTCGCCGCGTCAAGGCTGACGCTCGGCGACCACTCGCCGGTCTCTGCAACTCTGCAGACCCCTATAGGGAATTTTTCTGCCTAGAAGTTGTTGCGACGGCATCTGGAAAGAATTATTAATGTGCAGATTGGGAATTAGTTATGGAATGTCTACGGCTGGGCAGGTCGACGGCCAATTCGTGTTTTTGTTTTTCGTGTTTTTATAGATATATAACACTTTAAAGTCTGGCAAAACGCGACTTTCGACGATTTCCTCAATGCTACGATGAAATTGCCTAAAAGCTTTTCCATAGAGGTTATTTGGCTGCTTAACGCAAATCTCAGGTCCGTTTATTGACTTTTCTTGGACTACACTTTGTTACGGTGGGTATACGGTAGTTTGATCGACTCAGACGTTCGTCGTTGTTTGCAGGACGTCGTTTCGCCTAGAATGAGTCACCGCGGGCGAGCAAGCAGCTCTACGCGGGGCCGCCCCGGTGTGCTGCTGAGCAGGGGGCGACGGGCTGTTAAACAGCCCATCGACCAGCAATCCCGCCGACTGCTTAAAATCAAGGCAGAGCGAGTTGTTGTCCACAGGACAACAACTCGGGATGCGTACGGCTGTGCAGGTCGATGGCCAGTTCTACAGAACGTTGTTTCTTATTCGCTACGGACTAAAAACGATCTTTGTCGTTCACCGCTGATTCTTCCATGTACAACATGCCACCCATTCGCTTTTCCCACCTCTTTTTCGTGTTTTCCTCAATCCTCTTTTTTTTTCAAAGGAACCGTTCGTGCAGCAAGTCAATACCTACACATAGGGCATTGCTGCACATTTTTCTTCATAGTATGTTTTGGACCGTATCGTTTTCTATTTCCGCAATTCACATACAGCAACTATAGAAAAGATGCCAGTAGAACATATGGTGGATCACTGGTCGAGAGAGTGCCGCGTCGAACACATGTGGCACGCACGCAAGCGAGAAGGTAATGATCCTATCACTACCTTTTCGTTTGCGTGCGTGCCCCATGTGTTCGACGCGGCGATCTCTCGAGCAGTGATCGACGATATTAAGAAGGGGGGAGTCCAGGAAAGAAAGAAAATTAGGTGGAAAAAATTGGAGAATGCTGACCATTGTCAGAGAACGGAGAAGAGGTGGCAAAATACAATGACCGGAGACCCATGAAGAGGAGAGCCTTTTAGGGTGATTGCTCGCCTTTCGATTCCCAGTCAAATAGATCGCGTGCGGCTGCGGCGCGGAGAACGCGCGGGAGTGGTCGCTGAGAGAGTTCGACGAGAGGGTAATCCATTCTCGTCTGGGCTGTGTCCACTCGCTGGTGGACATTTTAGTTTTCTGTTTTTCTTGCCTGCGTGGCCCGTGTGTATCATCTGCCTCAGTGGCCTCTTGACTTCGTGGCCCATAAGCTCTCTGTGTAGGACCATCTTCGCCTTCGTGGTTGTAGAACTCTGCCTTCGTGGCCTGATAGTCGGACTTCGCGTTGATACTGGAGTCAGTCCTCCTCGTCTTGGGTTTGCGTCTCCATTCTCCGCCTCTACTTCTGCTCCGGTCGTCACGATCTCATTCGCCTAGTGCCTGGTGATCATATAGTAATTATTGTATTGTTTCGTAACGCATAAATATCTTTATTCCTCTCGTGTGTCCTTTCCAGAAAAAGAAGATTTTCTCTAAAATATCGTTCTCCAAGACTCGCCCTAGACTCATCCGCGTCACACCATCGCAAAATTAGCGGCGAGCGATTTCGATTGTTTTCGACCCGTAAGGGAGCCGACCCGCACGCACGATATGCGCTCTAAGTTGCAGTGCCGCTTCCCCACATCCAGAGATTGAATAAAGCAAGCATGTGAAGAAAGCTTTGCCTTCTGTTTTTTTTTCGCCTTCATGCATTTTTTTGCGTACAAATTTTGCGATACTTCGGAGAAAACTATGGAAAAAAGTGGGCAGGGGATGCATTGCTAGATGCTCAATAATTTCTGAATTTTCCAATTTCAGGCCATTCGCTCCGTTTTGACGTGATCATTTCACTTCTTTCGTCTCCAGATGAATTTTTTTCCTAAACACATTTCTGATTGCCAGGTAGGCACCGTACCGTCAAGCCTGTGCTGACTAAGCCGGGCGGCGCTCAGTTGAAGGTGGCTCAGCACGGCCGCAGGGCGTGTGTCATATCGCCCCCCCCCCACTGTTAATCAAGTGATTCCGCCAGCCTACTGCCCGTATTTGAAGAAGTCGAAATATGTTAGGAATGTTGGTAGCAGACTAGCAGAATCACTTCAGTGGCGGGTACAATCTGATTCAAGCCAGCGGCCGCGCGCGCTGCGCCTGCTTTATCGCAGCGCAGGCTTGACGGTACACGCTATGTGAGTGACAGCGTAAAAGGGCGATGTTGCGATTGGCGGTCGGTGGTGTGGTTGCGCATTTCCACTTAGCGTACTGTAATCATGGTTGGCTTTGTTCCAAGTTTGCTATCAATCGATAAAGAACACCTGATATTTTTGTCATGTTTTCTTGAGTTTTTTTTCCTTTCTTTGCGTTACTCCTAATTGTATCTTCAGTGAGGACTCTAAATGTATTGATGTCGTGTTTTGGCGAGAACTTACCGTTTTCGAAAATTCTGGTGCTTCTTCCGTCTAAATTCGATGAAGTTTAGCCGTCGACTTTAGCGGGATATCCGAAAACATTGAACCGAACCGGCCACGGCCACAGCTTGCTCACATAAAATACGCAGCCACACCACGAGTTTCTTCTGTTGTCGTAAACTGTATATCCTCTATTTCAGGAAAAAGTACAATTCCGTTTATCGCGCGCGTCTGCGCGTGTGTGCCGTGTCTCCC
Source organism: Aplectana chamaeleonis (assembly GCA_029168955.1). NCBI lineage: Eukaryota > Metazoa > Nematoda > Chromadorea > Rhabditida > Cosmocercidae > Aplectana > Aplectana chamaeleonis. Next base: position 177,874 of record JAPDOI010000868.1, on the reverse strand, counting down.
TCCCCCATATTCTGTTCTTTCTCCTCTCTCCGCACAAGCGCGCAAAGGAATGTAGTAAATTCTCAATAAAAAAAAGATTTTCATTGCAGCGAGGGGGGCAGTTGGCCACGCCCATTTTTCCGCGCCGCCACGGATCTCCTGATTTTGGAAGGGGGAGGAAAACTCCGGTTTGATGCCGAAATTCCGCGGCGGCCCGGAAATATGGGAGTTACTAAGTGTGATGGTCAAGTGACCCCACATCCTGAATAAGTTGTACTGTGCTTCTCGGGGCCGAATTCCGGTCCGCCATCGCGTCTCAAAACGCTTTGCGGTCGCGCGCTTCCGAATCGGAAGAGGTTCCAGCGCCGCGTCCGCCCATCTCTTGACTCTAGGTGAGTTTTGGAAACTGGAAACTTCAAAAAATTGGAGAAAATGTATAAAAAAGCAGCATCGAGTCGGCTTTGGCGCTGGAAACCCAATTGACTCGAGCGCGTGCGGCCGCAAAGCGTGTCGAGACGCAATTGCGGACCGGATTTTGACCCAGATAAGCACAGTATATAACGACAACGATTAAACAGTAGAGTTTTATCCGCGTAATGACGACATTATTCAATTGGTGCATTTTTTTGTCAGAATCCATTTTCTCCATTGCGAATGAAATAGAAACGAAACCAGTGAAATCGAGCCTTATCAAGTTTCGAAAGGAGGGACACCCTCGTTCGAAGGGTGACGTAATTAGGCGGCTGATGCTCCACTGAGATGGTAATGTCAGGTCCGTGGGATGTTAATAGGATGCGATCGCGGAATCGAGGACGGAGATCATCCTCCGATGGGATGTCTACAGCAACAGTGTTTCCGCGGATAGGCTGTCTACGGCACCATGGAGGGGGGCGACGGGCAGTTCTCGAAGGGCTATCCCTGCCCTTTTTGGATGTCTACAGGGAGCATTGCGTGAGGTGACATCTCATCCGTGTCCTGTAGACAACGGCGAACGTCTGAGATTTATATATGGAGAACACAAAAGAAAGTGTTTAATTAGAGAAGGAATCAAGAGAAAGAAAGAAAACCAAATTCACAATAACCAAAACCACAATAATTTGAAGATTAGAGTCTCAACTGATCGAATATTTATTGTTTGATATAAACCTTTTTCTTCAGGTCGATCCTTAAAGGCACAGTACACCCTCAGACATGAATTTTGAGATTTTCATGTAATTGTGTAGAAGACCCCTCCAGTATAACACGTGCCAGATGCGAGATCTCAATTCCTCCAAATAAGCGAGATATAAGCAACCACCACAGGCCCGACCCCCTTCGCTCACCACCACAGGCCCGACCCCCTAACAAATTTTCGAACTCGATAGCGGCTCGATGGATGGATGAATTAGAACAAGTCGTCGTTCTTCAGTCCATTACCGAACTGTCTCCTTATCCTGGCTCGCTCTAGCGCAACGATTGCGAATGAAGGAAAATACAGGCCTGAGACAACTCGTCCATCAATTTTTCACCCTGAAAATCTAGGCATTTTTGAAGAGCCTTAACTCTGTTCATAGGGGTCCTGGACGATTTCAGAGATACCAATGTCATCAGCGTGCGACTGTCTTCAAGATAAGCATTAAATCTGAAAATTAATTTTTTGGGTGTCCTGTGCCTTTAAAGGCAGCAGACACGCTTAAAAATGATATCAATTTTATGGATTAAACTGAAGGTCTGGAGCTGTTAGTATTCAGAAATAACGAAAAAGGCGAAAAGAAATCGACGGAAATCAAGATATAACGGTACGAAGCCTAAAAATTAATCTGAAGTGGCCTCAATCGAGCATTGAATACCTGTATGGAGGGGCGGAGCCCGTATCGATGGGCGGAGCAAGGATGATTTCGTGACCGACTACGGCTCAAATACTGTCATTTGGACTCGTTTTTAACGCTTGCAACTTCGTGAGGGCTCTTCTAGGGCCTGCACGACCCCACTAATGTGGTTATCTCAACAACTATTTCGAGCGTGTCTGCTGCCTTTAGAAAAGATCTATACGAAGTTTGCTTAAAGGCGAACACCCAGAAAATTATATACTTTTCAGTTGTTATGGTGATCTTGGAGAGAGTCACACGCTAATCACAGTGTTATCTCTCAAATCGTCCAGGACCCCCGTTGAACAGAGTTATGGCTCCTTAAAGATACCTATATTGTTACGGTGAAAAATCCGTGGACGAGTTGTCTCAGGCCTGTATTTCTCATAATTCGCACTTGTTGCGCGAGAGCGAGCTAGGATAAGGGGATAATCCTGCAATGGGCTGAGGAACGACGACTTGTTGAGAATTCATTCATCCATCTTGCCGCTATGGAGTTCGTAAGTCTGGTAGGGGGACTCAGAAAAATGAAAACATGTTACATGTAATATAAAGTGTAAGATACTTGAGACATTCAAGTATATTACCTTCATATCGCACGTAACCTACACTTATATTACATGTAACATACACTTGTATTTTATGTAACTTAATAAGAGCTGCAAGTTGAAGCTCGATGCTTTAAGGGTTGGAGCTGCAAGTTCCTGGCTACTGCTTCAGGTACGAATCAGCTAGCTTTAGGCTCTCTTGGACATCCAGAAGCTTAAAGCTCGCTGCTCCATGACTGGAGCAGCAAGCTTGGATCTTACAGCTTCATTCAAGAAGCAGTGGGCTTAAACTTGCTTCAAAAATAATGCTTGTCGCTCCCTCTAATCCTCCCTCACGATTTAAACGTATCATGAGGAGGGAGAGATCAACGACTCGGCCAGGGCGAGTGACCACCCTGTCGAATATCAATCCCATGGGCCTGCGCTCATGGCTAAGTTATGAGGCGGCCCGTATGCTGTGCAGGTTTTGAGAAGGTGTTCAGCATAGACCCTCAGTCGCTGGCGATATTTTAATTATGTTACACTTATACTACATGCAATTTACTTGAGTAGAGATAATTCACATGTAACTTACATTGACGGAGATGTATTACAAGTATATTGTAATCGTCTCTTATCTCGCAAGTATTATGTCTTCACCATCAAAAACATATTACGTGCGACAATTGGCCTGCGAGCGAGTGACCGATATATTACATTTAACATACATCGGTCGAGATAATTTGCGAGTAATATTCATTGGCCAATTTATATTACACGTATATTAATCCATGCCTTTTATATTACATGTAATATGTTCTCATTTTTCTGAGTGAGCCTTGAATGGAATGACATTTTTGTGCATTCAAATTCTCTGGCCCTTTTGGGATGATTGAATCTTACTCAGAGCTTTGAAGTATGTTGCATGGCCTGCAACATATACTTCGCCTCCACATCTCGGTTGAACTCGAGAATTATCTAATGCTAGCAAAGTGGTGTCGAGATTAACGCCCAAGGTTCACGAAATTCCTTCTATAACGCTTACGAAACGGGAAATTTTCAGATACGTTCTAGATTTAGAAGACAAGTCTTGAACTTCCTTGCACTAGGGATTGGTATTGTTTCTCGAAGATTTGATTTTTTAAGGAAACATGCCAAGAAGAAGAGAAGAAAACACTTAGAAACGGACAGAACCTCGAAATCAGCGGAGCGCAGAAAATCCGTCTCCCTTTGGAACTCAGATTGATGTACTTTATTGCCATGGAGAACCATACATGGTTCCTAACCATTTTATTACAGTCATGCCCTCAGGGATTCCATTCAATTGGCAGATTCTTCCTGCGAACCATACCATCTCCCTTGAACCACTCGCATGTGAATTGCTTAGCGGCTCCGTCAGGGGTGTTGCACCATTCGATAGTGATACGGTCATTGTCAACTTAGGCGAGGAAGGCGGAGCCGGCGGGGAGTAGTGCGACGAGCGCCATGCCGGCCGCCAGTCATGCCGCAAGGCCAAGGAGCGAGGCTAGGCACAACGGTGCCCTCCACGAAGATTAGGGAAACCGCACAACAATCTTTTTCCGGTGCCATGGACTGTACTGCGCCATCAAAACTTGAAGTCTCCGCCCATTTTTTGCAGTTCTCTCCCCACAATACAAACGTGTTATATTGCAGCTGTCGGTTTTGTACGAAGGATGAAATTTACGTAAAGTAAGCCGGGTTGTTGTGTGTAACTACGATTCAACAACAGGAAGGAAGCAGAAACATCCTATCATGGAGTATTATAGCATTTCAGACGCAAAGCCTCGAGCGGTATATGTTCCGAGAACTCTGCGCTTGAAACCTAAAGGTGGACGTAGCACAAGCTGCGAGAGCTCCGCTAATAGTGAGTTTTGTCCACACATGCAGTACGGGAAATTCCGACCCACTGAGAAATCTTGTTCACTTTCAGCCCTACATTTTCTGACAGAGTGCTGCACGAGGTGTAGGCCGGACACTTTTGCTCACCCCCCCCCCCTCCAAGCCCAATTTTGCTCAGATCCCCCACAGGGACGTTCGTAGGCCAATTTTTGACCGCTTTCTCCCATAACCACCACGAGCTGATGTTTTCAAGCAGTTTAACCAGCAGGCTTACCTCTAACATTTCATTGCAGTAAAATTTCTCTTGCCGTATTCAAACGGCAAGTACAAAATTGTCGAATGGTTTCAAAAATACCAGATTTGAAAGCTCGAAGCCAATCCTTTGCATAAAAATTTGAACGTTCCACAGGACGAGAGCACAGAACAGCGTTTATTGCCTTTATGTGAAGAGGAGCTGGAAGAAGCAAAAGTATATTGAACTGGTAACAGCTTGTGCTCTGTAATAAAATGCGGATGTTTGAGGGAGGATTTGATCTTGCCGGAAGTCCATATTTTCTTTCTAGTCACGAGACTAGGGTATTCGAGTCGAGCGTGGTCGATTTACCCAGTATACCAACTTTTACCGACTAAGATGGACGCTGAAGGGCGCTACACTGCATGGGTCGACACCTTGCTACAGGTGTGGTCCCACCGGATATCCACATTTTTGCAAAGTACGGATTACGTGGGTAGGATATTTGAATGGAGCGGGGTCGATTTGCCATATGTATATACCTTGACCGTCTAATTTAGGAACTGAATACCGCTACAGTATATTCTCACCGCTACAGTATATTCTCAGGTGCGGTCCGCCCCGAAGACGAATTTTGAAAAGTGGGAGTCATGAGAGCATGGCAGTTGAGTCCAGCGTGGCTGATTTACCTTGCGTAGAAATATTCATCGTCTCAGACGAACGCCGAAGATCGCTACATACAGTGCGTTTCAATATATGTTAGGTTGCAAAATAAGTCTTGGAAGATTTTTTAAATTTTTTTTATCTTTATTGCTTCACACGTTCAATCCACAATATAATCAAAATAACTATCTACAACTTTACTCCAGTCGCTGATTCCCTTTTCACAGAACCCAGGAGTCTGTACATCGAAGAAGTCAGCGATTGCCAGAAATAGTTCATCAAGTTCAGATTATTCTTTTCTTGGCTAAGAATGATTTGAGTGGGCGGAACATATTGTAGTCAGAGGGAGCTAGATCAGGAGAATAGTTTGTGTGAGGAACCGTATCCCAGCCGGGCTCCGTTAGATTGTCCAGCGTGACATGAGAAATGTGCGGTCGAGCGTTATCATGCAGCAGGTGTACCGAAGTCTTTCTCAGCCACTTTACTCCTATTGCTTCCTTCAACTTCTGAAGTTTCTCACTGTAGAACTTTGCGGTAACTGTCTGACTTTCCGGTAGTAGCTCATAGAAAAGCATACCGCGGGAGTCTCAGAAACAAAGCAAAACCTTCTTGGGATGAAGGTCTGGTTTTGACTGAGTTGGCGGCTGTTCTCCTCGAGGAAGTCTGCGTGCGCCCGCGTCGTATAGTATCCAACTCTTATCTCCAGTCACCACATCCTCCAGAAAGTCTTTCCTGTTGGAGCGGAGGAGAAAAATATTCTAAACTTGCTCATGTATTTCTGGCAGTCGCTGACTTCTTCGATGCACAGACTCCTGGGTTCCGGGAAATGGAAATCAGCGACTTGCCTATTAGATGGAGTGAAGTTGTAGATAGTTATGGTGATTACAATGTGGATTGAACGTGTGAAGCAATAAAGATGAAATGTTTAAAAAAATCTTCCAAGACCTATGTTACAACCTGATATAATTTCCACCTGACCACAGGCCCCAAACAGGGCGATTTCGTTCGGGTATGATGTGTGCGCGAGCTAATAGACTTCACCAAACACCACAAATAGCCGTCATGCTGACCACAGCTAAACTACTTGACTTCTTAGAGTTATTGGTGAAATAGCTCACGTTCTGTGATAGGTAACGAGTGAAGATTCAGGAACGCGGCCTTATTCATGTTGTACAGGAGGAACACCGATCTCTCATTAGGTTGTGCTTGGGCTCGTGTTCAGCTCAGTCTGAGGTTGGCGAAGCACACCGATTTCTATATCAGGTGTTTGGGGGGCGGGGGGGGGGTGAAGCGCTCTATACTCAGGCAGTTCCCAGCAGCACCACGTGGAAGAACAAACATCATCGCCATTTTCGGTTTTTTCGTCTAGGACATACCTATAATTTCCACCTGACCGTGGGCCCCCCAACAGGGCGACTTCGCGTGTGTGATCGAGCTAATAAACTTCACCAAACAACATAAATAGCCGTCCTGCTGACCACACCTAAACCACTCAACTTCGCAGAGTTATCGGTGATGTAGCTCACGTTCTGCGAATTTCGCTACTGGAATATGAGCCCTTTAAAAGTGTATTTAAGAAACTTCAAAGAAGAGGGTGATTGGCAGTTCCGCAGCCACTGCTCCGCAATTCGCGAGCAACATTAAGCCAATACTCAGAACTTTTTACTTGAGTTAAAAACGAACAATCGGACAAGTAACGGATGGCTTACGTTACTTGTTTGGAGTTTGTAAATTAGCAGGGCTAAGGTGGTTCCAAGAAGTTACTCTAATTGTTCGTGATTTGTTTTTATAGTTGTTCAATTGTGGGATTATTCTGGTCCACCCCGCTCACCAGGGGTGTGCGTTAATGAAATTTTTTTTTCGTTAACCGTTAATCGTTAATTTTTGAAAAAAAAACCGCGTTAATCCGTTAATGCGTTAACACGTTAATTTTGCGATTCGTTAACAATTTTGAAAACATTACCTGACCACCACGAAAATCGATAAATAACTAGACGTCCCAAAAAAAACATGAAACACGTTCCATACCAAACACCGCAGTCCGTACACTCCAAACTTGGAAATCATATTCATGGATTATTAATACTATCGGCCAGAACAATAAACGATTACACTTCAAGAATAGGAATCCTGACATGCAAAAAAGCATAGATGGATGGAACATTAACGAAATAAAAATTAACGTGATTTCGGGACTTTTTCGTTAACCGTTAATCGTTAATTTTTGAAAAAAAAACCGCGTTAACCCGTTAATGCGTTAACACGTTAACGCTATTAACGCACAGCCCTGCCGCTCATGCACAGCTATCAAATTACTTATAAGCTAGTAATAGTTTAGTTGATCGGTAGTTGTTCAAATGTTGTGTTCAATTTATCTGTCACACTCAATGGGCAACTTGCCATCTACTATAACATCACTTCAATTTCAATTCATCTACAACTGTATGGAGAGCTCATCTAACATATTCACTCTAAAACAACAAGAGAAAAATACAAAGATGCTACAGTGATTTTGAACAGAGCTTCAAAAAAAGGTGTAGACCCTTTCTCCACCATCAAGTCCCATCTAGTGCTGAATCTCGTGGCGTCCTCGCTTCTGTCTTCTTCCGGACTTTGTTGGTGTCGGTGGAAGGGATTTGTCGGATTCGTCATTCTTGATATTGCCCTGCAGTGCTTTCTCGGTCCAACTGAAGACGCTCCGTGATACAGATACAGAACAAAGGAGAAAATTTCAACGCCTGACATTCTCGTTTATGTATTTGCAGCAATTGGTTTAACCCATCCACGATCACGCCTAATTTTGGGTGACCACTCAGAACTTTTTACTCAAGTTGAAAACTAACTAAAACGCCTTCAACAAGTATGACTTACTTGACTTAATCGGTTGGCTTTCTCCTGACGCGGTCATTCCCCATCTTGACGAGGTGTGCCGTCCTAGTAGTCAGCCGTGTCCATTTGTCACGGTCCTCAGCCACAATTTGAACACAATCCATCCATTGATCACTATTCCACTTCCTTCGAAGTAAAACATCGCGCCTGAATTGCCTTTCAATGCCGAGTGATTTCAAATCCTCCTTCACCACATCCGTCCGAAACTTTCGCCTACGTCCAGGCGGCCGTTTCCAGACAGGACTTGGAAGCATCCTTAGAGCGTGTTGAACAAGACGATCTGGCGGGCTTCCTAAAATATGCCCCAACAGACGAAGACGACCTTCCGTTGCCGCTTAAGAAGGCATTGGGAGATGTTGGCACCTCCCTCGTGTCAAATGTAGATGTTAGGCGTCAATCTCGTTGTAGATATCTTCGTTGTCGCACATCCGCGGCCAGAAAATATTCGAGCAAACGTCTGAAAAGCTTCCTCCCCGTGCAATCCAACCTTTACATCTGCGTCTTCGGTGCTGCCCACGTCTCCGATACGTACATCATGATAGGGCGAATAGCGGATAAGTAGACGCGCAACTTGACATCCTTCGCGATGGGGGTAGACCACAAACACTTGGTTAGAGAATTGAATGCAGACGTAGCTTTCGCACATCGTTGTTGAATATCCGCTGTATAACTACCATCGTTCTTCAGCAAACAGCCCAAATAACAGAAATCGTCCACCAGTTCGATACGGTGTCCGTCCACACAAACTCCCGTAGAAGGCCTCTGAGAGACCCACATCTGCTTGCATTTGTCCGGACGAAGACGATGTCCATAGGCTGTTGCATACTTCGAAACGAGGTTCACAATCCTTTGCAGTTTTGCGTTGTTTTCAGCGAATAAGACAATGCCATCGGCGTACTCCAGGTCGACAAGGGAGCGTCTTGATGGTGTTAGGATCACGTCCGCAGGAAACTGTTCTGCAACTCTACGCATGGCCGTTGATTACGGCAACTCAACTTTGCCGTCATGAACGGCAAAGTTGAATAGAAAAGGTCCTGCTACAGCTCCTTGCCTTACTCCTGTTCTCACCTCGAAAGCTGACGTAAATCCGACAGGCGTACGAACTGCTGCTGTTGTTCCTTTGTTCATGTCCTCGATTAGTCGAACATACTTTTCCGGGACTCCATCGGCTCGCAGAGCGTTGAGCAATCGATCACGATGAGGAGAGTCGAATGCGGCTTCAAAGTCCAAAAAAGCAAGCTGTAATGGCTTCGAATACCGCTGCCACGATTCGATTACTCTTCTCACAACGAACACTTGGTCGATGGTCGATCTTCCAGGTCTAAAACCGGCTTGCTCCTCTCTGGTCGTTTCCTCACGATGTTTGATGAGTCGCTCGAGAATGATACGTTCTAAAACCTTGTACATGACACGGAGTAGAGAGATTCCTCTGTAGTTCTTAGGATCCGTGACGGATAGCTTTTTGTGAAGAGGTACGATGATCGCATGTCTCCACGAATCGGGTATCCTTTCGCTCATCCATATGGCACGGATGGTGTTGGTCATTTCACGAATCCCAGACGGAGGAAGAGCTTCCAGCATTTCAGCAGTGATGTTGTCATCTCCACCTGCCTTTCCATTCTTCATTTTCCGGACACAACTCGAAACTTCAGCCTCAGTGGGGGGTTCCTCACTGACATCGTAATGTCCTCTCTGAACATGCGGCAGCTCTGGTACTGACGGCGCTGGACGATTCAGTAGTGAACTGAAGTAATCCTTCCATAATGGCAGAGTCGCATCACCAACTGCAACTCCATTGGTAGTGTTGAGGACAGCAGAACATCTCTTCATCTTGCCGCTATACTGTCGTAACAACGTGTAGGCTTTCCTCGGATTCTTCTCCTCCCAAGCCTTCTCAAACTCCTTAGCTCTACACGTCCATTCTCGTTCGCGGTCATTTTGAAGCTGCCGACGCAACTTCCTCCTGAGACGCTTCTCCTCCTTGAAGTTTCCTGCAGTTCGGAGAGCACATACTCTGTTGTAAGTAGATGTTGTTTCCTCTGAGACGTAGGCGAGCTTCCTCCTGGGCTGTACAACCGGGAGTGCCTCTTTCGAAGCGTCCTGGATGCACTTGACGAACGAGTCCGCGACGCAAAGTTTCTTCTTAGTCCGTACTCCAATATGAGCAGAAACGCGTTGTCGGAATTTCCTTCTGCATTATTCATCCCTGAGACTTGTCGTATCAATCCTCTGGAGAGGCTTAGCCCCTCGCTTCTTCTAATGAATCCTCGCAGTCAAGTTCAACAGAACTGGACGGTGATTCGAATCGAATGCGACATCCCACACAGCTCTAGATCTTCGAATGTCCGATACTGGAATAATCCTCGTCAGAACATAGTCGAGCTGTAGTTTCAAATTTGTCCTCTTCCGCTTCCGCTGCTCTTCCAGAGATAGCTGGGTTGGTCCCTGCCACGTAAGCTGATGGCGGCGGTGATTCCTCTTGAATGTCGATGCAATAATCAGACCACTGCGTTCACAAAAGTCGACAAGGCGGTAGTCATTGTCCGATGTTTGCTCCACTAGGAAGAACCATTTACCGAGTACTTCGGATTCCTGATCAAGTCCCATCTTCGCGTTTGCGTCGATTCCCACCACAACAGCATGTTTACAAGGTATCCTGGCTAGCCACGTATTGAGTTCATCGTAGAAGGCATCCTTGGAATTGTCTTCGGCGGTTTCGGTGGGCGCATGAGCACTCACTATCCACAGATTGATTCCTCTGTGATCCCGCAGTCGCACAAATGCATTCCTACACGACGTTGAGCCGAATTCCTCGATCATACCATTGTAGTCCTTCCTTACAGCTATCGCACAGCCTCCCACTCTCCTATCATCAGCGTCACAACAGTAGATCACGTACTCTCCGACGTTGATGACTGGTCTATCCTTGAGGCGAGTTTCCTGCAAAGCAGCAAACGGTGAATGGAAGTAGCTCAGAAGATTGGACAACGCAGATTGTTGGGTATCACTCGACAATGACCGGCAATTCTGGTTGGCGAAATTGTGGCTTGTGGCCAAAGACTCCATGAACTCCCTAGGTACGGATCCTAAGGTGTTATGGACCAGAGGCCTTAGTGTGCCGGACGGCAACACCTTTATGCAATGTGCGGGATACTTTCGCGATATAGTTGTGCACGCTATATCGCTCGAACGTTCCCTGTGTACACTCAAGCGTCTGCTGGGTTCAGTAGAAGCAGGGCACCAACGAGCAGGTACCAACAGACTTGTATACACACCCCCATATATATATATATATATATATATATATATATATATATATATATATATATATATATATATATATATATATATATATATATATATATATATATATATATATATATATATATATATATATATATATATATATATATATATATATATATATATATATATATATATATATATATATATATATATATATATATATATATATATATATATATATATATATATATATATATATATATATATATATATATATATATATATATATAATGAGAATTCTACACTGATTTATAATCATAGTTTCCGCTGTAAAACTCTCATCAAAAGTTTCTATAGCAGGGGCAAGTGCTCCAGATAGCAGCATGTGCTGCGAAATATCATTGCGAGGGCACTGCTGCGAAGAGTCAGTCAATCCTCTGCGTATCCAACACTATCACAACACCATGTCCTCCTACATCAGGTGGGCACTTTGTGAGTGATTCAAATCTTTGCACGTTAACTCCCGCTGTCAGAGCAATACATGCTTCTTTCTTAAAAGGGCGTGTTGAAAATCAAACATTTTTTTCAGGCTAGACACCAATTATCGCATGTGCACGTGCTTCAAAATCTACCCACCGAGCTTTATTAACTGTGATAACAATGCATAGTTACAGTTTATTGAGTACTAGCGAGACCTAGCGAAGTTTTCGCTCACAGAAACTTTTGCGTGAGCCAACTACCTGAGACGGATTGGTTAGTTAGAACGGTGGTGACTGACTTCCGTCTAACCGAAAGTTGCTGTACGTAGGTATGGACTCTCCTGAGCAGAGCAGGGTGCCGTACATTTACAGCAGGCCGTGGGGGTATCACAATGTGGGATCAAAAAGCAAAACATAAGAAGCCAGCAGTAAATCGTCGGTTGCTACCGGCATAAAATTCACAACCCCTTCTGCACTTCCTTCCCTTACTCTGCCAATTCGAGACTTGATGCCGCAGCAAAAGAGACTTGATGCTCATGTACAAGTCGGCATGAAGTCTTAATTTGCCGCGCTAAATTCACTGTATGGGTGAATTTGCCGCTAGGAGAGGTGAGAATGAGGTGAATTTCCCGTGAAAATGGTGCGAACTGGCAGCGAGAGAGGGTCCAATTTACCCCGAAAATGAGGTGAATTAACCTCGAAAAATGGGTGAATTTACCCCGAAAATTTCACGAATCTGAAGGTCCACAGCAAGGAAGCCCCCCCCTTGTCCGCAACATGAGCGTAATCTTCACCGAGGGCTGCGGTGAGGAGCCACCCTCTGCGGACCCCGGCGTAACTCGTCCCCCCCCCCCCCGTCGTGAGGATACCCACTGTATCCTCCCAGCAACCAAAATTATGCTGGCCTCCGGAGAGTGACCCGAAGTCACCTTTCAGGGCCGGCAGCAGAATGCCGAATGAGGACTCTGGTGGGATGAGGCTGTTTTTATACCGGCGGTGCTCATAGTAAACACATTGAGACGTGATCACATTGAGACGTGATTATTCGTTTTATCATGTTTTCGCTGGGATGTTTTCATTTGTTTAGAAATTTCTGAGATGCCAGCAACGGCGGTCATTTCACCCTTTGCGCTGAGTGGTATCCAGCCGCTCAACAACTGATATGCATTAACATGTTAGCGCAGGCGGTATTTTCACGCTTTGCGCTGACTGATATCCAACCGCTCAGCAAATTCACCCTTTGCGCGGATAAGCTTTCATGACGGCGCTAAAGGAGAATTTGATGCCTTATGATAACAAAGCGTGATAAAGGCCGCTTTCGCCGAAGCATCAAGTCTCGAATTGGCAGAGTACGTCGCTACCCACTGCCCTTTCTTCCAATTTGTAGAGTTCACAAGCTATTAATCTCGCCTTACCGTCTCTATCATGATAAGGACAAACGCATTCTCATTTTATATGATGTTTCCCTAGTTCACCAACGTCATGCCCTTGTTCTCAATGAATGAAATTAGTAGGTGGTTGTTTATGTTTTTGTGGTGCAGATTTTGATAAGCTCAGACTTGCAACATATAAAAAACTGGTTTTTGGAAGTCAGGGAATCGAAATGACTGAGCGGTTGCAATGGGTGGCGAACAGAGAAGGTGCGGAAGTGGACCTGCTGCTTGTATCTTAAAACTGGCAAGAAAATGTCTCAGGAGTTCTGCGTAAATCTCAAAATGCGTCGCACGCTTCTCAAGATTCATGTTTTCCTATCTATTTATTCTCCACAAAAGGTTAAGATTTAGCATTAAATAATTGAAAAAACTTTTTCAAATTCTACACTCTTGGTGACGTCCTGCACACTCCCACTGCGGTCCTGCTAACTTTTGATAACCTGCACACTCCCACTCGGGACCTGTGCATTTTCTATGACGCCCTGCACACTTCAACTTGGGACCTGCGCACTCTCTATGACGTCCTGCACACTCCCGTTAGGGTTCTTCACACTATCTGTGACGTGCTGCACACTCGCGTTGGGGTCTTGCACACATTCAATGACGTTCTGCGCACTCCTACTCAGGACCTGCACATTTTCTGTTATGTCCTGCACACTCCAGCTGGGGACCTGCACATTTTCTATGATGTCCTGCGCACTTCCACCGGGGTCCTGCACACTTTCTATGACGTCCTGCACACTTCCTCTGGGGTCCTGCACATTTTCTATGATGTCCTGCGCACTTCCACCGGGGTCCTGCACAATTTCTATGACGTCCTGCACACTTCCTTTTGGGGTCCTGTACACTTTCAATGACGTCCTGCACACTCCCGCTGGAGACCTGCACATTTTCTATGATGTCCTGCACACTTCCACCGGGGTCCTGCACACTTTCTATGACGTCGTGCATACTCCCACTGGGGTCCTGCACACTTTCTACGTCGTCCTGCACACTTCCGCTGGGGTCCTGCACACTTTCCATGACGCCCTGCACACTCCCACTGGGGTCCTCCACACTTTCTATGACGTCCTGCACACTCCCGCTGGGGACCTGCACATTTTCTATGATGTCCTGCGCACCTCCACCGGGGTCCTGCACACTTTCTATGACGTCCTCCACACTTCCTCTGGGGTCCTGCACATTTTCTACGATGTCCTGCACACTCCCGCTGGGGTCCTGCACAATTTCTATGACGTCCTGCACACTTCCTTTTGGGGTCCTGTACACTTTCAATGACGTCCTGCACACTCCCGCTGGAGACCTGCACATTTTCTATGATGTCCTGCACACTTCCACCGGGGTCCTGCACACTTTCTATGACGTCGTGCATACTCCCACTGGGGTCCTGCACACTTTCTACGACGTCCTGCACACTTCCGCTGGGGTCCTGCACACTTTCCATGACGCCCTGCACACTCCCACTGGGGTCCTCTACACTTTCTATGACGTCCTGCAGACTTCCGCTGGGGTCCTGCACATTCCTACTTAGGGCCTGCGCACTTTCTATGACGTCCTGCACACTCCGATTAGGGTCCTGCACACTTTCTATGACTTCTTGCACACCTTCACTGGGGTCCTGCACTCCTTCTATGACGCCCTGCATTTTTTGCATCGCTAGACGACTCGCAGAAGTTATTATGACCCACGGCCAAAAGTGCGCTCCACGGACAAACTCGGTTGCCCCGAGGCACGTAAGAGGTGACTCGGGCTGATTTTTTGGTAATCGATAAATGTCGCACCCACCTAAATGTTGGTACCATTTCATACAAGTTTTGATCGGCCATTCCTAAGATATGCGGGACACATGCACACACATACACACACACACACACACACACACACACACACACATCGGGACATAACTGCTTTAAGTATAAGGATATGCAAAACATTTACCCTGTATAGATGCATTGATGTTAAGAAGACAACACAATATGTATGCAGCTGCAAACGAACAAATAAGAGGAACGTATATTACAGTGGTAATCGGTGTTTGAAGCGAGACCAAGATTGTTAAAACCTCTTTATTTGGCTGACGTTTCGGCGAATAATACAGTAATTAAAAAAGCTCCTATCCCAGAGTGTAAGTTGATTCTTGGGAACAGACGGCAGTTTCCCCAACCCCCCCCCCCTCCCCGCCTTAAAGAGAACGACGAAACAGAATGAATGGAGTGCGCAGAATCGACTTCTATAGTACGTCTGTTGGTTCTTCTTCAAATGTTTCTGTTCGGATAGTAGTCCTTTCTTGATTAGAAGGGGAAAGCTCGTTTATGAAGCTGCTCAGCCGACGTCTCCGTCAATGGGGTGGGGTGTTGTATGAAAGAAATGTCGAAAACAATTCTCTGAAAATTAGTTCTCTTGCTGGATGATCGTATCAAACGACACAGGCAGGTTATAAAATGGCGAAGTTCACTTGGTTCCTACTCGTGCTGGTGCGGAGCGGTGGTTAGAGGCAGTGAGAGAGCGTAGGGCAGATGGAGGCCGAGGCGTCGCGCGCGCCGCCCGCGCCTCGAATGCTGTGAATTACGACGTTTAATAGAGGGTAGCTGCTCTGGCTTGTACGATCAAAGAAGTTGTTGAGATAACGACTTTACTGGGGTCGCGTGAGTCCAAATGGAAACCTCAAGCCATGAGAAGAGTCAAAAACGAGTTAAAACTGCTATATGTGAGCCATATCGAACCACAACATTTCCGTCCCCACCCATTCGCTTTACGATCTCCGCCCCAACAAAAACTCGTCCAGATTGATCGTTCAGATAGGGTCACTTTGGCCAGTTCTTGAAGCGGTCTGGATTTGTTGGTATTCCGAATGACCAATAATAAACCTGTCGCGGATGCCAGCGGAAGCGCATCGCTGAAGTATAAATTGGCCCTGATCTGTACCGTTCTTCTCAGTCGAGGTTGTAGACACTAAGATATGTTTAATTGTTTGAGTTGATTCATGTGTAGTGTTCACTCGGGCTGGTCATGAAACCGAGAAAAATCTTGGACTAAAGGTCGTCGTGTGATAAGGGAGGCTGACCTGTTATGTATCTGTGTAAACGTTCAGTGCGGCTGCTCGCTTCACCTCAGCCTAAATCTGTGTGAGCACTTTTCAACGAGTGACTCGAAAAAACTTCCTGCAGTAGGGGAACAGTAAGTAAAAATGCCGTTAATCGGTGAGCGTAGCCCCCAGGTGTCTTCATCGAAAGGAAAATCCAGTCTGCAGTTGCAGACAACCGCTCTTGCACGCACTTCGAAGATAATCACGCTGAAGTCGTGGGTTCTTGGCACGATCATCTTTTTATCCAGCACGATTATCTTCGAGCTGCGTACTGCAACAGCGGCTGTCTGCAACTACTATATTTATGTCGAGTCGAGTCATCGAGTCTTGGTATCGACTAAAACAGTCAACATCGAGTCATTCGACTACTCGATTATTCGAAAGTTTGAAAACTCGAATTAGTCGAAAACTCGATTATTCGAAATTTTGAAAAATCGAGTTAGTCGAAAACTCGATTTTTCGAAAATTTGGAATATTGAGTTGGTCGAAGACTCGATTATTCGAGAGGCCCTAATAGTCGAATGAACTCGATAGTCGACTGTTTCGAGTCAAAAAAAATCACTATTAGGTGATTGAAATCACCATTAAATCACCGACGATCTATCGCTGGCTTCTCATGTTTTGCTTTTTGATCCCACATTTTCATGCCCCACGCCCTGTTGTAAAAGTCCGGCAGCCTGTTCTGCTCAGGAGAGTTCAAATGGGCAGCAACTTTTAGGTAGACGGATTGAGTTGACACTGTTCTGACAAACTAATATGCCTCAGTAAGTTGGCGCAGGTCAAGGTTTCCTTGAGCGAAGACTTCGCTAGGTCTCGCAAGTTAATAACTAAATTAAGCAGATTTTTTGTGGTCGGTCCTTTTTTGTGCAGGCGGGCTGATCGCGGATCCATTTAGAGCTGACCTCGCGCAAAAGCGGTGGGCTGATCGCCGTTGACCCCGCGTTCGTTCCTATTCTGCGTCGCAATAAGTGCGCCCCACTGTGTGAGTTCAACCGCGCGCAGTGCAACTCGTCCATTTTCACCCGATAACAAAAGCAACCGTTGCTCCCCTATTTTGATACAGTTTTCGTTGGTTTTTTCGTTAGTTCCTCATACTGCCTACTCCAAACCTTCGACTAATGTCATAAAATCGATACCATTTTGGAGCGTGTATTTCATTCACCAAATGAACATCGCAAATCTAACATTCTCAAATTTTTGTTTCGAATGAGCTCTCTTCTTTATTCATTAAAGCAAAGAGTCCGTTTTTGAGGTTTTTCGCCTGCTTCCCTTCAGCACCACTGTCGGAAACAATTGAAATGGTTTCTAAAAAAGATGTCCTGTTCTCTACCATCATTGGGGTGGATCTCTCCTCGCAAAATGGCTGCCCGGACTAGCGACGCTCGATGGTAACAAAAATCGGGCTGGAGGTTCATGATTTCCAGCAGGTAAAGGACTCCTCGTTTCAAGAAGGATACAAATGGAAAGAAGCGCGTCCGAAATGTTTCGCCAACAAGACTTTTCTGTATCTGTTGGGCAGCCTTGGCAGATTTATTTGACTTGAAAACCGGCTCTAATCGAGTCGATTATTCCTGGCTTCTGATGGTGCGAAAAGACGATCATTCGAGGAAATTTACTTTTCAAAATTTGAAGGCACAGTCCAAGCTCAGGGAAGAAATCTGAGATTGTCACATAATCTTAGTGTAGACCCATCCCATGAAACACCTGCCAAAAGCGAGCTCTCAATTCCTCCGAATAAGCCAGATATAGGAGGAAACCACCCTCAAGAAGCCACTTTGGCACGCCCCTTTTACTATCTTATGAGCCTCACAATGGCGAGATAAGCGATTGTTTTTGATTAATGGCCCCGTTCTTCCCTTCATTCTCGACTTCTCTCTTTAATCAGGTCGGCTCGAATACATCGGTTGCAAATGACGGAAGTTACAAGCCTCGGACAACTCGTCCACAATGTTTCCGCAGCTCGATTTTTGAAGGGCCATAGCTCAGTTCCTAGAAGGTCTTGTACGATTCCAGAGACATCATTGGAATCAGCACGGGACCGTTTCCAAGATAGGCACAAAAACAGAAAAACGATTCTGATGTTGGACTGTGCCTTCAAGTCCGCCCCACACCAGGCTTCGCTCATCATGAACAAAAAAGAACAATTCAAACACCGCCAATCACCTACAGTCCCGGCAACGAGAAAAAAAACGGTGATTTGGTTGCGTACCCTCTGTTTCCGAGTGCGATTTATTTCCGTTCATCGCGGGCGTTTGCGCGCGTACGCTCTCTACCCTTGTTCCGCATAAGCGCACGAGGGAACAGAGTATATCTCGCTCGGAGCCAGAAGATACGTTTACTAAGCGTACAGTAGCCATGATCGGCTCGGTTCCAACTTTCAATTAATCGACATGAAGCAGACGATAATTTTTTCTGGTCCTTTTCTGTTTCTTTCATTTTCTGTTGGTATTCCTACGGCTGTCTATATTAAGGACTCTAGGCGAATTAACACGTAACACGAGAAATTAATACTGTGTGTTTGGGAGGAAAACGTAAAGCCTAGCTTTCTCGAATGAGCCCGGGTTGTGGTAGAATACCCGGACATTTTCGATGATCCTCTCTGTAGAGCATAACACATTTGTGACAAAAAAACAAAGACAAAAAAACAAAAAAGACAAAAAAACTTGACTTTTTGACTTAATCGGTTGGCTTTCGCCTGACGCGGTCATTCCGCATCTTCACCGAGGTGTGCCGTTCTAGTAGTCAGCCGTGTCCATTTTTCACGGTCTTCAGCCACAATTTGAACACATTCCATCAAGCTGTCACTATTTTATTTCTTGCGAAACGAAACATCGCGCCTGAACTGTCTTTCGATGCCGAGTGACTTCAAATCCTCTTTAACCACATCCGTCCAGAACTTTCGCCTACGCCCAGGTGGCCGTTTCCAGACAGGATTTGGAAGCATTCTTAGAGCATGTTGTACGAGACAATCCTGCGTTCTTCTTAGTATATTCCCGAGCAGTCGAAGTCGACTTTCCATTGCTGCTTGAGATGGCGTTAGTAGATGCTAGCACCTCCCTCGTGTCAAGCGTTGATGTGCTGCGTCGATTTCCTTGTAAAGGTCTTCGTTATGGCATACACGCGGCCAGAAATATCCAAGCAAACGCCTAAAAAGCTTCCTCTCCGTGCCATCCAACCTGGTAGACCACAAACACTTGGTTAGAGAATTAAATGCAGACGTAGCTTTCGCACATCGTTGTCGAATATTTGCTGCATAACTACCATCGTTCTTCAGCAAACAGCCCAAATAACAGAAATCGTCCACCAGTTCTATACGTTGTCCGTCCATACAAACTCCCGTTGAAGGCCTCTGAGAGACCCACATCTGCTTGCATTTGTCGGGACGAAGACGAAGTCCATAGGCTGCGGCATACTTCGAAACGAGGTTCACAATCCTTTGCAGTTTTGCGTTGTTTTCAGCGAATAACACGATGTCGTCGGCGTACTCCAGGTCGACAAGGGAGCGTCCTGATGGTGTTAGGATCACATCCGCAGGAAACTGTTCTGCAACTCATGTCATCAACGGCGAAGTTGAAAAGAAAAGGTCCTGCAACGGCTCCTTGCCTTACTCCTGTTTTCACCTCGAAAGCTGACGTAAATCCGACAGGTGTACGAACTGCTGCTGTTGTTCCTTTGTTCATGTCCTCGATTAACCGAACATACTTTTCCAGGACTTCATTTGCTCGCAGAGCATTGAGCAATCGATCACGATGAGGAGAGTCGAACGCGGCTTCAAAGTCCAACAAAGCAAGCTGTTATGGCTTCGAATACCGCTGCCACGATTCAATTACTCTTCTCACGACGAACACTTGGTCGATGGTCGATCTTCCAGGTCGAAAACCGGCTTGCTCATCTCTGGTCGTTCTTTCATGATGTTTGATAAGTCGCTCGAGAATGATACGTTCTAAAACCTAGTACATGACACGAAGTAGAGAGATTCCTCTGTAGTTCTTAGGATCCGTGACGGATAGCTTCTTGTGAAGAGGTGCGATGATCGCATGTCTCCACGAATCGGGTATCCTTTCGCTCATCCATATGGCACGGATGGTGTTGGTCATTTCACGAATCCCAGACGGAGGAAGAGCTTTCAGCATTTCAGCAGTGATGTTGTCATCTCCACCTGCCTTTCCAATCTTCGTTTTCCGGACACAATCCAAAACTTCAGACTCAGTCGGCGGTTCCTCACTGACATCGTAATGTGCTCTCTGAACATGCGGGAGCTCAGGTACTGATGGCGCTAGACGATTCAGTAGCGAACTGAAGTAATCCTTCCATATTGGCAGCGTCGCATCACCAACTGCAACTCCATTGGTAGTGTTCAAGACAGGAGAACATCTCTTCATCTTCCCGCTATACTGTCGCAGCAACGTGTAGGCTTTCCTCGGATTCTTCTCCTCCCAAGCCTTCTCGAACTCCTTAGCTCTACACGTCCACTCTCGTTCGCGGTCACTTTGAAGCTGCCGACGCAACTTCCTCCTCAGACGCTTCTCCTCCACGAAGTTTCCTGCAGTCCGGAGAGCACATACTCTGTTGTAGGTAGTAGATCTTGTCTCTTCTGAGACGTAGGCGAACTTCTTCTTAGGCTGTACAACCGGGAGTACCTCTTTCGAAGCGTCCTGGATGCACTTGACAAAAGAATCCGCGTCGCAAAGTTTCTTCTTAGTCCGTACTCCGATGTGAATCGAAACGCGTTGTCGAAAATTCCTTCTGCACTCTTCATCTCTGAGACTCGTCATGTCAATCCTCTGGAGAGGCTGAGCCCCTCGCTCCCTCTTATGAATCCTCGCAGTGAAGTTCAACAGAACAGGACGGTGATCCGAATCGAATGCGACATCCCACACAGCTCTAGATCTTCGAATGTCCGATACTGGAGTATTCCTCGTCAGGACTCGTCAGGACATAGTCAAGCTGTAGTTTCAAAGTTGTCATCTTCCGCTTCCACTGCTCTTCTGGAAATAGCTGGGATGGTCTCTGCCACGTAAGCTGATGGCGGCGATGATTCCTCTTGAATGTCGATGCAATAATCAGACCACTGCAATCACAAAAGTCGACAAGGCGGTAGCTGTCCGATGTTTGCTCCACTGGGTAGAACCATTTACCGAGTACTTCGGATTCCTGATCAAGTCCAATCTTCGCATTTGCGTCAACCCAAACGACAACAGCATGTTGACAAAGTATCCTGGCCAGCAACGTATTCAGTTCCTCATAAAACGCATCCTTCGAATTGTCTTCGGCGGTTTCAGTGGGCGCATGAGCACTCACTATCCACAGATGGAATCCTCTGTGATTCCGCAGTCGTAGGAATGCATTCCGGCACGACGTTGAGCCGAACTCCTTGAGCATACCATTGAAATCCTTCCTTACAGCTATTGCACAGCCTCCCACTCTCCTATCGTCAGCGTTACCGCAGTAGATGGTGTACTCTCCGACGCTGATGACGGGTCTATCCTTGAGGCGGGTTTCCTGCAAAGCAGCTAACGGTGCATGGAAATAGCTCAGAAGTCTGGATAGTGCAGTTTTTTGGATATCACTCGACAGCGATCGACAGTTCAGGGAGGAAAAACTGTGGCTTCTGACCAAAGACTCCATGAACTCCCTAGGTACGGATCCTAAGATGTTATGGACCAGAGGCCTTAGTGTGCCGGACGGCGACACCTTTATGCAATGTATGGGATACTTTCGCGATATAGTTGTGCACGCTATATCGCTCGAACGTTCCCTGCGTACACTCAAACGTCTGCTGGGTTCAGTACAAGCAGGGGCACCAATGAGCAGGTACCAACAAACTTGTATACACACCCCTCAGAAATGTTAATTAGTTCACTTCACTTGCCAGATTGTTTGGAAAAATTTGCCTCATGTTGAGCGATCGTGTGCCTCATGTTCAAGCGGTGCCAGGTCGAAGGGGCACATCAAAGCCGCGCCCATGGCATGATTTCTCCAAATCAGCTTGTGGGGTAGCTCGGCGTCCTTCTGAAGAATACTTATTACGAAAAATTATTATTTCTCCCTTCTTTTGTCACATCTTCAAAAAAAAATTTTAGAAAAAAAAAGTTGTCAATAAAATCATACTTGGGCCAGAATGCGAAGGCGATTGCTCGCCTCTTCAAGCCTTAGGTTAGGAGTTGCTGCGTCGCCCATGTCATCGCGCTGCACTTTTTCAAAGTCCAGCCTTGCATTCCACTTTCTTACCCGCAGTTTCACGGTCCTTTTTTCGTAGGTGAGAGTCAATTCTCTCAATCGTGGACGGTTTTGGCACTAAACCAAATTTATTCCGCCCATGGGATAAGTAAGAAGAGAATTCAAAATTAAGAGAAAAAAACACAAAACCTCTTCCACGAATGGCGCCTAGACTTTTGTGAGCACGTGTTATAACTTCCACTAGCCATTTTCAGTTCCTATTTTCCTTTTTTTTTGAAAATAACTTAATTGTGTTCTATAATAAAACATTCAAATATTAACAACGACCGATTTTTGTATATCATGCATTCATGTTCCTACATTGTTGTAAAACTTGATTTCCATGTTAATCTCACTGATTTTTGTTGAATGTTGTATCCATGTTTACACAAGGTGCTGACTTGATCGCAAAACGCTTGGCTCCGGGCGAGATTGAACCAGCATATTCCCTTTCCGGGGGAGCGCCTTATCGCACTGCACCACCGTAGCCCCAGCGCCGCTCTCACTCAACTGCTCGGTAAATCTTCACCGAAGCAATCATCCTTTCACCCGCATAACGGGATGAAACAGGAATACCGTCAGAGACTATCTAACAGTCGTAGACCTTTCCGGTGGTGCAGTGCGATAAGGCGCTCCCCTGGAAAGGGAATATGCTGGTTCAAACTCGCCCGGAGCCAAGCGTTTTACGATCAACTCAGCACCTTGTGTAAACATACCATAACGTGCACTGCGACGTTAAACTGCAGTTACGGCAAAAAACTTCAAAAATCGTTGTATCCATGGTCATGATTTTACCACAGATTTCTCTTTTCTCCTCTTTTTTCCCTTGTTGTATAAGGAATAAAATCAACTAATTCTGTATTTTTTCAATTCATCTATCTCATCCATCCAACTCCATGTTCCATCTTCTTCCTAAAGCTCAAGGACGAGCCCCATTTCTTCTGCGAGATAGCGAATCACAGAGCTGTGGCGACTCCGTTCAGGAACTAATAGTAATCAAAAGAACCCCCTTTGCCCTCTCCGCAACGTCCTCCCCCTAAGGTTAATCGGGACGTGTACTCAGCCCTGATCGGATCACTTTGAAACGAGCTATGGCAATGCCGCGCTTTAGGTGAGCGGAAAAAACGCATTTTGTCTCTGAAAATCGTCAATTCATCGTCCAGTGTCAAGTCTATCTAATTTATTTGTTACCTGCTCGGAAATATACCGGGTATTAATAGTGTATAGGTTCAATTATACAGACCGTTGCATAATTATTGGGACACCCACATTCGCGAATACTGTTTTTGAACGTATCTTGGCCTGAGCTTAGAAAAACTTGATTAAACTTTAACATGTTATAAGGTACCACAAACATCGCCTTACTCATACTCTAGCTTGGGTTTTGGATGTACAATTTTTGAATACGGAGTTTATTTCCAATTTTGTGGCATTAGACCAAATTAGGGCTATTTCTTCAGAAAAAGTTCATAAATATTCGAGCACCCGCGCCACTTGCTTGCCATAAGAAGACCTTCAAAACCGTGGTACAACATTATGGGAGAATTATTTCTTGCACCATTTTTTTAAAATTAATTTGGTACGAATTTATCCGATTTCGCGCCTGAGAAGTATCTCACTTCGACGTGAATGAAAAAGGATGAAAATTGTGTATCAGTTGAGGATTGTAGGAGCCTAAACATTGCATGTGCTAGAATGGTTCTAAGGCGAATAACTTTCCAGGATTGAATTTTCGAATAAAATGCTCCATTCCCTAAATGTTTGACTTCAATAAAATGGTGCAAGAATTCATTTTCCCACAATGTTGTACAACGGTTTTGAAGGTCTTCTTATGGCAAGCAAGTGGCACGGATGTTCGAACTTTTGTGAACATTTTCCGAAAAAAATAGCAATAATTTGGCATAATGCCACGAAATTGGAAATAAACCCCGTATTCAAAAATTGTACATCCAAAACCCAAGCTAGAGTTTGAGTAAGGCGAGGTTTGTAATACCCTTTAACATGTTGAAGTTTCATAAAGTTTTGCTAAGCTCAGGCCAAAATACGTTCATAAACAGTATTCGCGAAAATGGGTGTCCCTATAATTACGCAACGGACTGTACTTTTCATATAACTATGAAACATAGGGTTTAGAAAGGTAGAACTCAGAGCGACTCTGTTCAGGAACTAATAGTAATTAAAAGAAAGTAAAACAAGACTGTGGGAGAAGAGGCGGGCGCAATCTGCAGGTATTCTGCTTATCTGGGCCAGATTCCGAACCGCAATTGCGTCTCGACACGCTTTTCGGCCGCACGCTCCCTAGTCAGAAGAGCTCCCAGCGCCGCAGCCTCCGATCTGCTGACTCTAGGTGGGTTTTGGGAGCTTTAAACTAGCAAAAATTTTAGAAAATTGTATAAAAAAAGCCACGTCGAGTCGGCTTTGGCGCTGGAAACCCGACTGACTCGGGCGCGTGCGGCCACAAAGCGTGTTGAGACGCAAATGCGGACCGGAATTTGGCCCAGAGAAGCACAGTATAATCGCTCGCGAACTTTTCCCTTCTACACCTGCATTGTACATCAGTCACAAGGACCGCCTGAAGTGTTAGCACCCCTCATCGCACTCCACCTCTACTGATATTGCAGTACAGCAGGGTATCATTTATTACACCACAACTCAAACACGTCCAGAGTAGCAGAATTACGCTAGAAATCCAGGTTCCTGGCTGGATTTTTCTTCTACTCCCAGCGCGATTATCTTCGAGCTGCGTACTGCAACAGCGGTTGTCTGCAACTGCGGAAATGAATATCTTCAGAATGAGGATAGTATCCCAATTGTAAAATTAAAAGTTCTGAAGTAATTACAGATTACCATGAAAAAGAGGTACCTATCACGGACCAGCCATGCAAAGGGATTTTAGTTTCGCAAAATCAGTTAGATGCAGTTAGGATTTTAATGACAGAAAAATGTCGACCCGCATTGAAATTATTCCTTTAACAAATGGAGAATTTCCGTTTTCAAGTAGGGTAGAAATGTGTGGCAGAGGTTTTCCAAATGTTTACATGTCGACAGAGCGATCTACAATTCACCTCCGCACTGCCGTTCAGTCCGCAAAGTGCACCCTGATTGCGAAATCGTGCTGCGGCGCGGTTGAGAGTATCCTCAGACAAGGATGTGGGATCACCCGGGCGCTTTTTGCCTTTGGTGCCCGAGTGATCCCACCGCCCGGATGATCCCACATCCCTGTCTGAGGATACTCGCAACCGCGCCGCAGCACGATTTCGCAATCAGCGCACACGTTGCGGACTGAACGGCAGTGCGGAAGTTAACTGTACAAAGTTGGCTAAAAAGATTTTAGGTTGACAAATTGAAACCTAACAATAGACTCGTTTGAAAAGTGGACCCCGAAAAATGTCAATCTAACATATGTTTGGGAAAACGAATTCTTTGAATGGCGTGGAACGTTATCCGAAAGGGTTTTCTGAGGTGCTGATCACGATTTCCATACCTATCTTTCGAGTTTGGAATATTATGATCGACAATAGAATTGCAATTAGATGATATAATAGCAGTTGTTTGTTTCTGATCTACGAGTTCTGCTTCGGATGACCATTACAATAGTTTCTCCATGAAAACAGAAACAAATGTTGAACAACCTCTTCGAATAAATCGTGATGGCGAATACTCGGGACTTCGATTATTCGAAAAAAGCCGAAACTCTAAAGCCCCATTCATAGCTGGTCGCTTCGACTTGACCAAGTCGAAGCGACCAAGAATACTGCCGCGGTCTGAAATCGCTGGACGAAGCGATTTGGAATCGCTCCGTCCTCCGATTTCAAATCGCTCGGGCGGGCGTAATTTCGCGTGAAATAGACGGACGATTGCGGAACGCGCCGCAGCAATGAAAAAAAAGCATTTTTATCGGCACTTCTACTTATTTTTTGTGACATTGTTGACCTTACCTTCTAAAAAAAGAGTTTTGCATAGTTTTCAAACAAACAATGGTTCCAAAAAACGATGGCGTGGAATCTGCTTGAGAAAAAACTTAAAACTACGACTAAAGTTACTAATTGCTAGAAGCTCTGCATGAAATGTGATTTCTCGGTATCCTTATTATATTTTCTCGTCTCTATCATCGTGAATGTGTCATTAATACACGTTTTTCCCTTTCACATGCCATATTTTATGCCAGTGAACTGTGAAGTCTGCAATTTTGCGCCGCATACGCAAGGTTGTGATGAAAGATTGCGGACTAGTCGCTTCGACTAGACGAATCGCTTCCATCATGGAAGCGACGCGATTAGTGGAAGCGACCTAATAAAATTAAGCAGGTCGCTTCGACCAGCTATGAAATACCCCGGTCGCTCGGCGATTGTGACTGAAACTGCAAACTGTTCCAACCCTTCGCGACTCAGTGCAAGATCTGTTGGCGCTATGGGTTTTGTAACTGTTGGCAGTGCCGCGACTAGTCGAAGCCACCTGCTATGAATGAGCCTTAAGGCTAATGGTATACTTTTGCGACACGCGGTCGCTTCGCTCTGCACAGCGACAGCGACCGCCTATCGCGGAGCTCCTGCCCTTCAGGCTTAGAGCATACTTCCCGCGATGGGCCACGCGATATAGTGTCTGTCATACATGTCGACCGAAAATCGATACGGATGATGTGCACTGTCGCTGTCGTGCGTGGCGGGAAGTATGCACCAGGCCTTAAACCCGTCGCTGTCGCACTGCGTTGCACAGCGACAGCTACAGTGACAACGAGAGACGTCGACACACTTGTAGCATATCAGGCCTCCGCGACAGGTCGCTGCGACGGACACGCGACAAGTGTTCCTTCAACGACCAGTGAAGTTGCGCCGATACTGGTCCCGCCACGATTTGTGTTGAATGTCATGCATGACCAAATTGATTTGGGTTGTTGAAAAATCTTAAGTGTTTGGAGCCCAGCTAATCGTTCTTCAATTTTGCGTTGAAGAATGTGTTTCTGAGCCTCTGAGTATCATTATTTATTAATGAAAACAGTATAATCAGTAGCATTCCCAATGCCCAATCAGGGCTGGGACTCATGAACGCTAATCCGCGGGTCCTAGCAGGGTTTGGTTGGGAAGGTTCGCAAACCAGCGATTCATCATGGCTAGGTTTGGTCAGGACTGGGCTGCGCCTGGGTCCTATGTAACCGCACTTTCAAGGTGGTGGTTTGGTTCGGTTTGGCCCCAGCTGGGGCAGCTAACCAAACCGAACCGAACCAAACCCTGCCGGTACCCGACGCGTTCATGAATCCCAGCCCAGAAGCTTCGACTTTGACCTGAATGTGGTATGAGCTGTCATGAATGCAATAACGGCCTGATCGATGACCACGGCATTACAAGATCAAGTATGCCAAAAACCGTTTAGTGGGGGTTTTTCGTTTTTTTTCTCAAATGAGGTGTTGCATGTCGCTCAATCGTAAAAAAATTATCACACAAAATACGAACTTTGATTACCCAAGAAGTGGGGAATTTTCCGTTTCAAAGCGGGTTCATGTCGACCGCAGTGCAAGAGACACGTTCCGGTGAGGTTAGAGATGTATGTTAAAAATCCATGTCTTGAGTACTACTTACCATGAGGTAAGTTGATGAATTTTATTTCCAATTTTTGCTGTTTCTTAGGTTCATTTTCCACTTATTGACATGTATTTCATGGGCATCTTTACCAAGTACGTTCCTGTTGGTTTTCTACTATAAATTGCTTCCATTTTGTCTTCACTGTGTCGAATTCGGTTGCTCCAAATTGTGGTGTTCTGTGTGGAGAGCACCAAGCTTTTAGAATGTGTTCTATATTTTGATGAGTAGAAAACCACATACATATAATCCCACTCGAACAAGGGGAGATGCACTTCCACCCATAAATACCCTCTCCGAAACGGGGATTTCTTGACTCGTTGAATGACTATGATTTCTTATGAGTCTGAATTTTCCTGCTATAGAATGCCTATATCTCAATTCTTCTGACGAAAAAAATTGTTCCAGTCATTATCGGAGCGAATTTCCAGTCCGCAGTTGCGGTCAACCGCTAATGCAGCACGCAGCTAGATGACGATCGTGACCGGTCCTCGCGGTCCCATCACGAGACAAAAGTAACACAGAAAAAACCTCGTAATTGATCGAAATTCTCTCCAGGGTTCCATGAACTTGCCAATTTTGCAAAAAAAAAGGAAAAACACGCTCGAAATTGATATCGATTTCGTGGCACAAATCGACAGGTGGACCACGAACCCGTGTTCAGGATCCAGGATGACATCTAGAAAAAGTTTTGACTCATTCCTAAAACATTGTTCGCTGAAAAACCTAAAAAGTGCCTGACTTCTTAGAGGCAGTGTTCACGATAATCCACTTTTCAAAATTGTCGTCTTCGGGCGGGAACGCACCTGAGAATATACTGTAGCGGTGTACAGTTCCTATATTAGACGGTCAAAGTTTATACATATGGCAAATCGACACCGCTCCATTCAAATATCCTACCCACGTAATCCGTACTTAGCAAAAATGTGGATATCCGGTGGGACCACACCTGTAGCAAGGTGTCGACCCATGCAGTGTAGCGCCCTTCAGCGTCCATCTTAGACGGTCAAAGTTGGTATACTGGGTAAATCGACCACGCTCGACTCGAATACCCTACTCTCCTGACTAGAAAGATAATATGGACTTCCGGCAAGATCAAATCCTCCCTCAAACATCCGCATTTTATTACACAGCACAAGCTGTTACCAGTTCAATTTACTTTTGCTTCTTCCAGCTCCTCTTTACATAAAGGCAATAAGCGTTGTTCTGCGCTCTCGTCCTGTGAAACATACAAATTGTTATGCAAAGCATTGGCTTCGAGCTTTCAATTCTGGTATTTTTGAAACCATTCGACAATTTTGTACTTGCCATTTGAATACGGCAAGAGAAGTTTTACTGCAATGAAATGTTAGAGGTAAGCCTGCTGGTTAAACTGCTTGAAAACATCAGCTCGTGGTGGTTATGGGAGAAAGCGGTCAAAAATTGGGCTACGAACGTCCCTGGGGGGATCTGAGCAAAATTGGGATTGGAGGTGGGGGGGGGGTGTGGGGAAAAGTGTCTGGCCTACACCTCGTGCAGCACACTGTTAGAAAATGTAGGGCTGAAAGTGAACAAGATTTCTCAGTGGGTCGGAATTTCCCGTACTGCATATGTGGACGTAACTCACTATTAGTGGAGCTCTCGCAGCTTGTACTACGTCCACCTTTAGGTTTCAAGCGCAAAGTTCTCGGAACATATGCCGCTCGAAGCTTTGCGTCTGAAATGCTATAATACTCCATGATAGGATGTTTCTGCTTCCTTCCTGCTGTTGAATCGTAATTACACACCACAGCCCGGCTTACTTTACGTAATTTTCATCCTTCGTACAAAACCGACAGCTGCAATATAACATGTTTGTATTGTGGGGAGGGAACTGCAAAAAATGGGCGGAGACTTCAAGTTTTGATGGCGCAGTACAGTCCACGGCATCGGAAAAGGCCGTTGTGCGGTTTCCCTGATCTTCGTGGAGGGCGCCGTTGTGCCTAGCCTCGCTCCTTGGCCTTGTGGCATGAGTGGCGGCCGGCATGGCGCTCGTGGCACTACTCCCCGCCGGCTCCGCCTTCCTCGCCTGAGTTGACAATGACCGTATCACTATCGAATGGTGCAACACCCCTGACGGAGCTGCTAAGCAATTCACATGCGAGTGGTTCCAGGGAGATGGTATGGTTCGCAGGAAGAATCTGCCAATTGAATACAATCCCTGAGGGTACAATACCGCCCGTATCTTTTGGTCATTGGGCGCGCTAGAGCGCCGGAGCGCGCCGTTTGGCGTCGTTTTTGAATAACTCGCTCCAAAGTGATTCAATCGGAAAATGGAAGTCAAATTCGGAATCAGCATCGAAAATGCGATCTACTGAATGTATAGAATTTCAAAATGAAACTCGGTGGAAGATTTTGGGTTACGGTAGCCATCCAATGTCCCTCGTGTCCAAATGCGGCTGGCGTTTAAGTGTTGTTATAAGTGGAATTCTTGATGTTTTCTCGTATTTAGAGCATTCATATGCAACTTGTTATCCTCTGTATTTCTTCTGAAACATTTTGAAAGCGAAAAAAATAATAAAAAAGTCATTTCTCCCAACAATTTTTGGATTTTCATGTTGAAAAACCACGAAGTTCTTCTATATTAGTGACTTATTTTGAGATAAATTGCAAAACTTTGAGTAGAATTCAGGTATTAAAAGTTAAACGGAAATCGCGCCTTGAAATTTGGTTCATTATTTGATTTCACTTTCAAAAAAGGTAGGTATCAGAGCGCATTTCAACAACCAGGTAAGGAATTCGCTTTGCAATCTTTGTTTTTTCTCCTCACACCAAGAAATCATGTCCAGAATCAGCCAGTGTACGGAAATGCACCAAAAATGAACAGTTCAAAAAAAATTATTCAAAAATGTATATTTTTATAAAGTGAACAATTTCAATTTTCATGCTGAAAAAAAAAAAAAAAAAAAAAAAAAACGACGCCAAACGGCGCGCTCCGGCGCTCTAGCGCGCCCAATGACCAAAAGATACGGGCGGTATTGTATGTCTGTAATAAAATGGTTAGGAATCATGTATGGTGCTCCATGGCAATAAAGTAGATCAATCTAAGTTCCAAAAGGAGACGGATTTTCTGCGCTCCGCTGATTTCGAGGCTCTGTCCGTTTCTAAGTGTTTTCTTCTCTTCTTCTTGGCATTTTTCCTTGAAAAATCAAATCTTCGAGAAACAATACCAATTCCTAGTGCAAGGAAGTTCAAGACTTGTCTTCTAAATCTAGAACGTATCTGAAAATTTCCCGTTTCGTAAGCGTTATAGAAGGAATTTCGTGAACCGTGGGCGTTAATCTCGACACCACTTTGCTAGCACTAGATAATTCTCGAGTTCAACAGAGATGTGAAGGCGAAGTATATGTTGCATGCTATGCAACATACTTCAAAGCTCTGAAAAAGATTCAATCATCCCAAAAGGGCCAGAGAATTTGAATGCACAAAAATGTCATTCCATTAAAGGCTCACTCAGAAAAATGAAAACATATTACATGTAATATAAAAGGCATGGATTAATATACATGTAATATAAATTGGCCAATGAATATTACTCGCAAATTATCTCGACCGATGTATGTTACATGTAATATATCGGTCCCTCGGTCGCAGGACAATTGTCGCACGTAATATGTTTTTGATGGTGAAAACATAATACTTGTAAAATAAGAGACGATTACAATATACTTGTAATACATCTCCGTCAATGTAAGTTACATGTGAATTATCTCTATTCAAGTAAATTGCATGCAGTATAAGTATAACACAACTCAAATATCTCCAGCGACCGAGGGCCTATGCTGAACACCTTCTGCAAACCTGCACAGCATACGGGCCGCCTCATAGCTTAGGCATGAGCGCAGCTCAGAAAACTGAAAACATATTACATGTAATATAAAAGGCATGGATTAATATACATGTAATATAAATTGGCCAATGAATATTACTCGCAAATTATCTCGACCGATGTATGTTAAATGTAATATATCGGTCACTCGCTCGCAGGCCAATTGTCGCACGTAATATGTTTTCGATGGTAAAAACATAATACTTGTAACATAAGAGACGATTACAATATACTTGTAATACATCTCCGTCAATGTAAGTTACATGTGAATTATCTCTACTCAAGTAATTTACATGTAGTATAAGTGCATGATTCAAATATCTTCAAAAACTGAGGGCCCATGCTGAACACCTTCTGCAAACGTGCACATCATACGGGTCGCCTCATACCTTAGCCATGAGCGCAGGCCCATTTGATAGACATTCGACTGAGTGATCACTCGCCCTGGCCGAGTCGTTGATCTCTCGCTCCTCATGATTCGTTTAGATCGTGGTGAGGATTAGAGGGAGCGACATGCACTGTCTTTGAAGCAAGCTTGAACCCACTGCTTCTTATATGGAGCTGCGGGATCCAGGCTTGCTGCTTCAGTCATAAAGCAGCGTGCTTTAAGCTTCTTGAACATCCACGAGAGCTTAAAGCTTGCTGATTCGTACCTAAAGCAGAAGCCTGGAACTTGCAGCTCCAACCCTTAAAGCATCGAGCTTCAACTTTCAGCTCTAATTAAGTTGCATGAAATATAATTGTATGTTACATGTAATATAAGTGTAGGTTGCATGCGATATAAAGGTAATACACTTGAATGTCTCAAGTATCTTACACTTTGTATTACATGTAACATGTTTTAAATTTTCTGAGCAGTACACCCTCAGATATGAATTTTGTGAATTTTGTTTGATTATGTAGTAGACCCTCCCTATATAACACCTGCCGAGTGCAAGATTTCAATTCCTGCAATTAAGCCAGATATAAGCGACCACCACAGGCCTGACCTCCTTCGCTCAACACCACGGGCCACATCCCCCTACCAGACTTACGAACTCCATAGCGGCCAGATGGATGAATGAATTCTCAACAAGTCGTCGTTCCTCAGCCCATTGCCGGATTATCCCCTTATCCTAGCTCGCTCTCGCGCAACAAGTGCGAATTATGAGAAATACAGGCCTGAGACAACTCGTCCACGGGTTTTTCACCGTAACAATATAGGTATCTTTGACTTACTTGACTTAATCGGTTGGCTTTCGCCTGACGCGGTCATTCCGCATCTTCACCGAGGTGTGCCGTCCAAGTAGTCAGCCGTGTCCATTTTTCACGGTCTTCAGCCACAATTTGAACACATTCCATCAAGCTGTCACTATTTTATTTCTTGCGAAACGAAACATCGCGCCTGAAATGTCTTTCGATGCCGAGTGACTTCAAATCCTCTTTAACCACATCCGTCCAGAACTTTCGCCTACGCCCAGGTGGCCGTTTCCAGACAGGACTTGGAAGCATTCTTAAAGCGTGTTGTACGAGACGATCCGGCGTTCTTCTTAGTATATCCCGAGAAGTCGAAGTCGACTTTCCATTGCTGCTTGAGATGGCGTTAGGAGATGCTGGCACCTCCCTCGTGTCAAGCGTTGACGTACTGCGTCGATTTCCTTGTAAAGGTCTTCGTTATGGCATACACGCGGCCAGAACTATCCAAGCAAACGTCTAAAAAGCTTCCTCTCCGTGCAATCCAGCCTTTCCATCTGCGTCTTCGGTGCTGCCCACGTCTCCGATCTGTACATCATGATAGGGCGAATAGCGGATAGGTAGACGCGCAACTTGACTTTTTTCGCGATGGTGGCAGACCACAAACACTTGGTTAGAGAATTAAATGCAGACGTAGCTTTCGCACATCGTTGTCGAATATCCGCTGCATAACTACCATCGTTCTTCAGCAAACAGCGCAAATAACAGAAATCGTCCACCAGTCCACCAGTTCGATACGTTGTCCGTCAACACAAACTCCCGTTGAAGGCCTCTGAGAGACCCACATCTGCTTGCATTTGTCGGGACGAAGACGAAGTCCATAGACTGCGGCATACTTCGAAACGAGGTTAACAATCCTTTGCAATTTAGCGTTGTTTTCAGCGAATAACACGATGTCGTCGGCGTACTCCAGGTCGACAAGGGAGCGCCCTGATGGTGTTAGGATCACGTCCGCAGGAAACTGTTCTGTAACTCTACGCATGATGTCATCAACGGCGAAGTTGAAAAGAAAAGGTCCTGCAACGGCTCCTTGCCTTACTCCTGTTTTCACCTCGAAAGCTGACGTAAATCCGACAGGTGTACGAACTGCTGCTGTTGTTCCTTTGTTCATGTCCTCGATTAACCGAACATACTTTTCCGGGACTCCATCTGCTCGCAGAGCATTGAGCAATCGATTACGATGAGGAGAGTCGAACGCGGCTTCGAAGTCCAAAAAAGCAAGCTGTAATGGCTTCGAAAACCGCTGCCACGATTCAATTACTCTTCTCACGACGAACACTTGGTCGATGGTCGATCTTCTAGGTCGAAAACCGGCTTGCTCATCTCTGGTCGTTCTTTCACGATGTTTGATAAGTCGCTCGAGAATGATACGTTCTAAAACCTTGTACATGACAAGAAGTAGAGAGATTCCTCTGTAGTTCTTAGGATCCGTGACGGATAGCTTCTTGTGAAGAGGTACGATGAACGCATGTCTCCGCGAATTGGGTATCCTTTCGCTCATCCATATAGCACGGATGGTGTTGGTCATTTCACGAATCCCAGACGGAGGAAGAGCTTTCAGCATTTCAGCAGTGATGTTGTCATCTTCATCTGCCTTTCCATTCTTCATTTTCCGGACACAATCCAAAACTTCAGACTCAGTCGGCAGTTCCTCACTGACATCGTAATGTGCTCTATGAACATGC
Organism: Aplectana chamaeleonis; assembly: GCA_029168955.1. NCBI lineage: Eukaryota > Metazoa > Nematoda > Chromadorea > Rhabditida > Cosmocercidae > Aplectana > Aplectana chamaeleonis. The sequence goes on along the minus strand of JAPDOI010000868.1, from coordinate 143,074 downwards.
GGGAGCTCAGGTACTGATGGCGCTGGACGATTCAGTAGTGAACTGAAGTAATCCTTCCATATTGGCAGCGTCGCATCACCAACTGCTACTCCATTGGTAGTGTTCAAGACAGGAGAACATCTCTTCATCTTCCCGCAATACTGTCGCAGCAACGTGTAGGCTTTCCTCGGATTCTTCTCCTCCCAAGCCTTCTCGAACTCCTTAGCTCTACACGTCCACTCTCGCTCGCGGTCACTTTGAAGCTGCCGACGCAACTTCCTCCTCAGACGCTTCTCCTCCACGAAGTTTCCTGCAGTCCGGAGAGCACATGCTCTGTTGTAGGTAGATCTTGTCTCTTCTGAGACGTAGGCAAACTTCTTCTTAGGCAGTACAACCGGGAGTGCCTCTTTCGAAGCGTCCTGGATGCACTTGACAAAAGAATCCGCGTCGCTAAATTTCTTCTTAGTCCGTACTCCGATGTGAATAGAAACGCGTTGTCGAAAATTCCTTCTTCATAGTCAAGCTGTAGTTTCAAAGTTGTCCTCTTCCGCTTCCGCTGCTCTTCTGGAGATAGCTGGGTTGGTCCCTGCCACGTAAGCTGATGGCGGCGATGATTCCTCTCGAATGTCGATGCAATAATCAGACCACTGCGTTCACAAAAGTCGACAAGGCGGTAGCCATTGTCCGATGTTTGCTCCACTGGGTAGAACCATTTACCGAGTACTTCGGATTCCTGATCAAGTCCCATCTTGACATTTGCGTCAATCCCCACGACAACAGCATGTTGACAATGTATCCTGGCCAGCAACGTATTGAGTTCCTCATAAAACGCATCCTTCGAATTGTCTTCGGTGGTTTCAGTGGGCGCATGAGCACTCACTATCCACAGATTGAATCCTCTGTGATCCCGCAGTCGTACGAATGCATTCCGGCACGACGTTGAGCCGAACTCCTTAAACGACCATACCATTGAAATCCTTCCTTACAGCTATTGCACAGCCTCCCACTCGCCTATCGTCAGCGTTACCGCAGTAGATGGTGTACTCTCCGACGCTGATGACGGGTCTATCCTTGAGGCGGGTTTCCTGCAAAGCAGCTAACGGTGCATGGAAATAGCTCAGAAGTCTGGATAGTGCAGTTTTTTGGATATCACTCGACAGCGATCGACAGTTCAGGGTGGCGAAACTGTGGCTTGTGGTCAAAGACTCCATGAACTCCCTAGGTACGGATCCTAAGATGTTATGGACCAGAGGCCTTAGTGTGCCGGACGGCGACACCTTTATGCAATGTATGGGATACTTTCGCGATATAGTTGTGCACGCTATATCGCTCGAACGTTCCCTGTGTACACTCAAACGTCTGCTGGGTTCAGTACAAGCAGGGGCACCAATGAGCAGGTACCAACAGACTTGTATACACACCCCCGACGCGCCACTGCGGGTATGAATAGTGGGCGTTAAGCAGTATTATTGGCTTGTCATTGTTAGTATACAGTAATGTTGCAGTTTTCGCGTCATTCGTCTGCATCGCGCACCATCTGAGCGATTTGTCAACGGTCAACCTCTGGGTATACACTATAAGATAAAGATTAGGAATCGGCTTCCTGGATCCCTATTGGGATGCGTAGTGCATTCGACGTCGTATTCGTAGAGGCTTGAATTGTTCTCGCTCCTAGTTAGCGGCCAGCCGACTTCCCAATAATTGCCTTCATCTCCCTACATAACTCTTTACCAATTACAGGACCCCAGACGGATAGTTCGTTTGGTTTACCTCATATAGGATCGAACCCTACGGTGTACAGCGAATAGCAGCGCTTCCTCCCACCACGAAAAGTGCAAACTGGCTATCGACTGAACATTCATTAATGCCCTGAGAACACACAGGTGCGGTTTTGGGGATGAAAACCACATTTCGTATATGGCTGTCCGGATGTGGAAAACGCACCCAACTTTTCATGGACGCAGCTTCAAGCCGAAGAGCGCTACATAGGGTGGGTGGAGCCTGTTTCTGTGCCCTGAGGGCACATACGTGCGGTTTCGGACATGAAAACAACATTTAGTATATGACTGTCCGGATTTGAAATCGCACCCAAAATTTCATGGACGCAGCTTCAAATCGAAAAGCGCTACAATGGGGGGGTCTATGAGCGTGACTAATGCACTCTAAATTTGTTTTGAAGGTTTTATTAAGTACTTTATAAAATTCGAAGTGATCACAAGGCGTCTCCAGCCGCCTCGCGGGTGTAGCGATTGATATTGTTATTGTTCCTATAGTCCCATAGGTACATATATCTATTGCAGAAGCAAATTAATAGGCTGACAAGAATTGTGGGAAAAGCAAATGTGTACAATATAGGCACACTTGTATTGATTTGATAGTATTTGTAAGTAGCTGTAATCAATGAGAGTCAACTACTAAATATAAGTAAGCGTTATCAGAGAGGACTAATGAGCCATTTTCAATAAATTTTTAAAAAACCATGAAGCTCGAAGCTTTCTACTATAATCTAGCGTGATTCCTCGGAAATCGGTGAAAGCCTAGCGGATTTGTCCTCAGCACCTCAAACAACTTCTGTAGGGAAAGTTTCAATCAAATCGGATACTGTGACCGAACCACTGTATGTCTACCGTAATCTTTGGTAAAACTGGAAATGAAACTAATCAGCACCCAAACGATCCCCTGGGGCGGCATGCATGAACGTAGCGGAGGAGGGCAGGGAGCCGCTCCGCGTGTTATGCGCGCAACGTTGGGCCACGGGAAGGCCCGAAGTTCTTGAAGCGGCCCGTTTACACTCCTACTTGATGCGGCCCATTCACAGAGTAAGGCTGCGCGATCGCTTGAGCGGCGCGGCAGGCCGCACCGCTTCGCTTCTCGGGGCGAAAGTCTAGAAAACCCCTAACTCTGTCTCGGCTCCTTTCTAGTGGACAGATAGTATATCTTCTCTTTAGAAGGCTCGAATCATAAGTATGAAGGTGCGTAGCGGGTCGGACGGAAAGGCCTTCGTTTTTTCTCTGGTTTTACTCGTCGTTATGCTCTAATGTTTTTGTGTATGCTGTAAAATTAATAATGACGAACAGATACAGTTCACGGCAATGGGACATAACATACACGAAGGGTCTTATGGCATCTGCTGGTTCGATGGGTTTCGTTTTAACGCGTTAAAGTTTTCATGCCATGAACTGCGATGGAGACCCGCGTGAAATACGGAGGGCATTGGAACCCACGTATATTACACGACCATAAGCTCTAGCAATTGCGGGCGCGGTGGGGTACCTCTCCGGAGGCGTTGGGGCGGCGCAGGTAGTTACTTACGCATCTTTCCTCACTGGCCTACACTTGACCGCACTTTTTTCTCTGGGCCACCCATTTTCTCTCCGCTATGTGATGCATTAGCTACGTATCTCTTGAAATCATCCTAACATTGGAAAGAAATGTATTTTTTCATAGCCGTCTTGTTGATGAGATTCTTGTTTTTGAATATATAATCGTACAGCAGCAAAACATCACACTGTAGGAATAAACTTAACATCAGCGTGCATCTAAGAAGCGAAAAGCGCTGTTGCAGTACACAGCAAGAAGATAATCGTGTTGGGACCATACTTTGACTGAATCGAAGGGTTGAAATACTTATTCGATTAAGAAATTCGATTTCGAATTATTCGAGAAGTCGAATATTTGAAAAAAAAAAACAAACGAAATGGTCCGTTGGGAAAACCCAGCATACATGTTTGCTACTCTTCACAACTTCCAGTAGAACGTTTCCCGAAACGTCGCGGGTCTTTCAAGACTTTCCGTAGTTAAAGCTGTATGCCGCGATAGCTAACAGGGATGTGCGCCAAACGATTTTGAGATTTCGGCAAACGGCGATCGGCAAGAAAATCCCAAAAACGGCCGGCAAACGGCAATCGGCAAACGGCAAAAATCCTCATTCTTAGGTTGACCCAAAAATTATTCACATGTGCCGCTCTACTTTTATCCCGTCTTTCCAATACTCTTGTCAATACTCTAATAACTCCAATTCAAGGGAGTAGCCCCATTTCGAGGCATCAGATGAACAAAAACAAGACATATATTATCTCATGGAAATCAAAGAACTTACTTCGCTTTTGCTTCGCAGAGAAGCTTCTTCTGCTCCTACAGGGAACTTGTTCGAAGGTGGGCCTCCAAACGCTTTAGATTATTCCTAGTTGCTTCACTTTTATCCTTTATTTTATTTTGTCATTAATTTCATCAATTAAACAACGATTTTATGATATAACAAATGGTTTTTACTCATTTTATTTTTTCTTCTGATTTTCATTTTTGTTTTTTTTGTTATATTTTTTCACGTATTTTATAAGCTTTTCATTGTTTGAGAAATTTTTGCAGTAATCGGGACTTTTTCTACTTGGATTCGTTCATTAAACTTTGAGAAAATATCAAAGTAGGAAATGGTTACCTTCAGGGGTGTTGTTCTCATCGGATCAAAATCCCGGTCGGCAATTGCGGACATCCGCTGTATGGGCACGTAACGCGCTGATAATCGCGCTGGAACCTTAAAGGCATCGTACACTATGAATATCGAATTCCAGCTTTTGCGTTCAGTCGGACTAGTGGGTCATAACAATGTCACTTAGGAACTCTGGAGTTTAAAAATCGTCTCTGAATGAAGATTTGCTTACCTCAAAAGGGCTTCCTGGGTTTGGGGGGCCGGCCTTGGGGTCGATCCGTTGTTACAAGGAACAAAACTCCGTGCTCGCTGCAGGCGATCGTGCGTTGACGCGTCGTAGGGCGCAATGCACACGCCACTCGATTTCACGTTCAATGTCGATCGAAAGCAGCTGACAGCAATGGACGCAGCAGGTTAGTACTCCTTTTTTCATTTCGTTCGAAAAAAAATGATCGCTCGTCTGAATGGCGTCCTCGGTGTATTGCTTCCAACGCTGCGCCATTGAACGAATCGTAGAACTGTTCCTTGCGTTCTTCGCGCAATTATCCCAAGTAGATGTCGTCGGGAACTTCAAATTTATTGTGAGCTTTCTTTAAATCGGTTTTTCTTTAAAAGTTGACGTTTTTGATAGCTTACACTTCGCTTGCGACAGCTGTCGTCCGCAATTGCGGACCAAATTTCTTCTCGATGAGGAGGTAATTAAATTATTTTCGTCTCTCTTGAACCGAAAATTCTTCGAGGGTGAGTCTTTGGAAATGATAAGCGTCCAATGCTTATGTTTAGATGTCAGGATATCTTGATTAGAGAAATATTCATCACTGAATTGCTTGGGAGTGCCTTGGCCGTCATGTTCCCTGCGCTAGATGACCAACCGAGAGACGTAGACTTTTGAGACGATGGAACTGTTTTCGTTCGGAAAAAGTTTGCATCAACGTGTATCTTCTATTTATTCTAAGATTCGAAGTATGTACATAAGTACTTGGGGAAAGACTGGGAGCGCACTGCACCCACTTGCTAAGTTATAGTGTTTTCAGAGTATATTTACGGGAATCGGAGGGTGCCTCTTCACTTCCTATCGGGAACAATGCCAAAATTGTTTAATCCATCATAGTATATTAGTTGTTTATGGTGCAGGTGGCCTGTGACAGGAGGCGCCGCTTTCGTTGCACACGGCCGGGTTCGCTTCTCGCTTTACTTGCCCTGGACCATTGGGAGGTTCCTCAAGCAGTAAGAAAACATCCAGAGAGTGACACAAGGGCTCCTAACTAAGCTGTTTATGACTGGAGATTAGTGTTTTGGTGATTACCACTTTAATACCATTAGCAGGAGCAGGAGCTCTATTGTTCTCCTTAACACCTTGTGTTCGAGGTGTACATGTATTCAAAGCCTCACTCGTTAGAACCTAATCTGCTATTCGGAGAAGTTCAGGGCATTTTCGAAACGCATTGATTGCAGCGGTTGGATAAGTACGGAAATCTTTCGGCACCAATTTTCTTTCTATTCAATAAAACTTTTTCTCCAATATTTTGAAACAATTATGTACGAAACATGCATTTTCGTTTGATGAGTGCCACCACCCTTCCACAAAAGTGATCGATTCGTTGATTGTGACTTTTGTTCTAAAATCATTTGCATTGACAAAGTTGGAAAATCAGCTAATCGCCCTGCATTTAGTCGGATGTCGTTCTTGCTTCTCGGCCGCTGGGTGTAGCTGATGACTCGATCCGTATCGTATCTGAATTGGTCTTTCCATTAGATTATGCCAATTCTAGGCATGACTAACCTCCCCCTGGAATCGCTGCCGCACACGAATTTATTCTTCTTCCTGACACAATTTCCATAAAAAATTTAAATCTTCGAGAAATAATTAAAATTTTTAGTGCAAGGGAGTTATCTTTACCTCAGGGCAGTAAATTTTTCCGGAGAAATAGTATGCGTAAGGAACGCCATGCATGAGCGCTTATGAGGAGGGCAGGATACCGCTCCGCATTGTACATGCGAGGCGTCTAGCCAATGGCGACCCGAAGAGCATTCCGTTCCCAACACGTAAGTACGCAACCTCACTATGCACGGCGTACCCCCTGCCTAAAATCTCTTTTTCGATGCTGTCCACAGCTGAAACAGCATCAATTTTGCAAAATACTAAAGCAGAATGGCGTAAATAATCGAAATTTCATAACTAGCAAGGAGAAATTAAGAAAGATGAAAAATTAAGTATGAATGAAACCGAAAGAAATTCTATTAGGCGCAGAATTAGCAGTGCGTAGTGAGGTCGCTTCTTTACCTTGTGGGGACGGAATGTACTTCGAGTCACCTCTGACCCGACGCTTCGCGCGTCGTTTGCAGAGCGGCTCTCTCCTCCCCTCATAAGCGTACACACATGACACCCCGACAAAAAATGTCGGACCCATTGAGAAATATTATTTGTTGAACAAACATAAAATTTCCCGTTTCAGGCTTGGTACATATATTTGGCAGAGTATCAGAAAAACGGTTTCGGGATCTCTTACAACACATCGAATCAATCCGCCTTCCGAAAGCAATCACCCATATCTGTCATTCAGTGAGTGAAAAAGATTTTTCTCAAATCGCCCCACCAAGATCTCTTTGAAATCCTTGGAAATGAGGTGGAGATCGATAACTAGTTTCTTTGCTTATGAAAATGCCTGCTTAATTCCCAGCTCTGCAATGGATCCCCGAACGGGCCTTGTACTGTGGTTATCTGGGCAACATTCCGGTCCGCAATTGCGTCTCGAGACGCTTCGCGGCCGCACGCTCCCGAGGCAGAATAGCTTCTAGCGCCGCAGCCGCCGATCTGTTGACTCTACGTGGGTTTTGGAAACTGGAAACTGAGAAAAGTAGGAGAACATTGTACAAAAAACCACATCGAGTCGGCTTTGGCGCTGGAAACCCGACTGGCTCGAGCGCGTGCGGCCGCAAAGCGTGTCGAGACGCAATTGCGGACCGGAATTTGACCCAGATAAGCACAGTAGTACGTACATACAGTAACTTTAGGCATGTTGCCCTCCCAGAAAAAGTCTTGGCTCATCAGAATATGAGAGCCTTCTGAGTCATGATGAAAGAGCGACAAATAGCAAGAAAACTTCTTTTCCGGAGTTCGAAGGTGGGTATGGTAAGTTCCCTTGTTTTCTGTGGGCAACCTTAGATTGATTTTTTTCTGCACAATAAATATTTCGATCCATCTCGAAGCTTCTGATACTCGGCGTAATCGAGGCTTGCTCTCTCAGCTCAATCTACTAAACAGGCGAAAAAATTACAATAACATGGTCATAGGTATTGCCATTCATATGCATATTTTTTACCTCGAATTGGGAATTTACACCTTATGAAAAATCATAGTTCAACCAGTCGGATAAGTTTCCTATCGACAACCCTACTAAATACATCTCATTTCTTCTAAAAGACTAGTGCACGATTGGGTTGCTCGTCCACAATAGCCACATGACAAAAACAGGTCTCTCATGGATTAGATCGTTTTTCGGGACCCACCGAAACTGTTTCTGGCAATGGGTCAGGGCGGGAAGCTGTCTTGCTCGGGCTGAACGCCTACGCAATTTACGACTCTAATCTCCAAAGTAGCACTGGGTGAAAGACATTTTGGCACGAATTCTCAAACGCAACGTAATGCGGGGAAAATTTTGATTTTCACAGATAACTTGATCTCGAGAACCATTTTTTGAAGGAAATGCCACCGTAGCCTAACCAGAAGCTTCAAATTCGACATGGGTAGGGCATCCGGTCCAGGGATGTGCGTAATAGAAATTTTGTAATTCGTTAGTCGTTAGTCGTTCAACCGGCCAAAACCCTCGTTAGTCGTTAGTCGTTAATCGTTAGTCGTTAGAAATCTAGGCTCTGAAAAAAAGCACATTTGAGGCAGAAAAAGCCCTCATAAATAAAAAAAGGAAGGCATGAAGAAACGTATGTTATTAAACACACAAAATATTCATGGTTAGATAACCTAGTTTAATCTGCTAACCTACATATATACATCATTAAAAATATGACAGAAAGTACTCGGTAGAGTGTGTTTGACGATTTTTGTCCTTTTTCGGTTAGAAAAGAAGCAATATGGAAAACCAAGGAAACCATGAGCTCTTTGTTTTTTTTCAGTGCAAAATTCGCCATTCTGAGCTCTATGATGTTGTATGAGATCTATCCCTAGGTGACAACGCGGAAAACTGCACAAACTTTGCAATACTTGTTCTTTGCTCAGCGTCGCGAGCCGTTCTCATAGCTTGTTCTCATAATGGGGAAAGGTCGCAAGAAATTAGCACCCAAGCGGAACTTTCACCCACTAAGAAGTCCCAGCACCACTTTATAGAACTCACATATCTCGAAATTATGACTGAAAATCCGAGGACGAATCATTTACAATCCAATCATCGAATACAGTTCCCGTCGGTGCTCAGTTGTGGCCGGCAGGCACCGCTCCATATTATCACCTCTGACAGAGCCCTCTGTAAAAACTTCCGCTAGAGCCGGTCGGTGTCGGAGCTGGTTGTGTGAGCCTTTCATGAAGTCGCGCGACCGACATGAAGTTGCATAAGTGCTGCGCCCTACCCTTCGCAACGTTCGGTTGGGGGTCATGATGTGGGGGTTCCAGAGCTGCGAAATAGTGTCAGTGGAAATAATAAACACTGAAGGCTACGACCATTCTGTACCACCCACCGCGAACAACCAACAGGGAACTATGTATCATTCCTTATGCAATTCTTGGATCGGAGCGTGATGGGAATGACTATTGATTCTCTTACGAATTTTGGGATTGCTTACGAAAATATTTTTCATTTCGTTAGTCGTTAGTCGTTAGACGTAACACCCAAAAAGCCCGTTAGTCGTTAAATTCGTTAGTCGTTAGTCGTAATTAAGCACATCCCTGATCCGGTCATCAATTGCGCGCTCCGCGGCTAATCGAGGATCTCAGTAGCGGAAGATCCAAGGTCCGTACTTTAATAGTCGCTGGCGTTCAAGAGGTGATGGGGTGGCGTAAGGCATTTAGAGGTAAAATATTTTTTTGGGCTGAAAAATATGAGTTTCTTATAGGTTGAGAATTTCCCGTTTCAAAGCGAGTACATATTGACAGGTGCATCTTAGGCTTGCTTATCGGTGGAAAAACACATACGTTCCCTTGAAGAGTGAGATGCCCAAATTTTCCCACAGTCAGCTAAACATCGGGTCACCATCAAGTGCTAACGTTCGGGCTTACATATTTTTTTGTAACACAGCTATTCTTCATTTCAGATAGGATCAAATTTTGAGCTAAAATTTCTTATTGCATCTTACATCTTCTAGAGGCCAGTTGCCCTTTTAACCATGATTTTTAGACATATAACTTCTCAGGCGATTGTGCGAGCCTTTTGCACCGAATAGAATTTCCGCCTGTTGGTTGAGGCCTATGTCTCTCCCCACATCCAGCAACTGCTGAATTCGAGCCAATGGAAATATGGACAGCAAATGGCAGTGAAATATCCATGGCGGACCTCACCGACTGCGCCGATTGTGCTCTAAAACTCTCCCGGGTTCGAACTGGGATAGTCGGAGGCGATAATCGCCTGCCGTTAGTTGTGCGTTTATAAGTCTGAACAAGAATCTCCTTGACGAAGTATTATCACGCCCATTTGCCTCCATGTGAGTGAAATAAACATAACGTCGGCATGGATGGTGAATCCATGCGTTCGCGTTCACTGTTGAAGGTTGCTCGAAATCTCTTCCGGAGTTCCGCATGGGATGTCACCGAGGCGTTGGCGCCAACCTTCAACAGTGAACGCGAATCTCTTCCTGAAAAGAGACGTCTCTATATAAGTCACAAATACAACTGGGATTGGGCGAGATGGCGCCTATCACGCCCCCAAAAAGCGTGCCCCCAAAAAGAGGCTCGACACGCAAGACGTTAGTTTCCAAGGAAGGCATACGCTTATGAGCCGGGAGCCGGATCACTGCATTGCCGTCGATTCGATTACCCAAGATTGCGATACTTGGCCCGCCTGGACGTTGGGGGCCCAGCTCAAGCGCTTGCGGCCCCAGTTGGTGCTCGGTGCACTGGCGAGTCGCTTGTTGGCGTGCGGCCGCGTCGTGCGGAGAAAACCTAAACAGGCAGCAGCGACCGTTCATCCATACGTGTCCCACCACATTATTTTGCCAGTGGAGATATCCTACAAGTTTTTTCATGTTTCAACGTACCAACTTCTTGAGTATTCAGCGCGATGAACGGTGTGGATAAACGGTCGCTGCTGCCTGTTTTGGAGGACCCCGTCGTGCGTCGGTGCTCCAGCTGCTTCGCGCACCGGTGCGCGAGTATACTTTTGAAAAAAAAAGCTCTGATTAGTGAGAGGCTTATCGCCAGGGTACGAAGCCGCTACTCGCCCACAACAGTCTCTACCGCGCCCGCGATAGCCACAACTGCGGGCGACAATACTTCGGATTTATGGCTCCACGGCCACTATCCCGTCGGCAAAGCCGTTTTTTAACGGGGCGTGGAACGGGTTTTTTTATGAGTGATTGAGGTCGGTTTTGAGGACATTATCGAAAAAGGACGCCAAGTGTGCAAAAAAACGTCCCCGCTCGCCTTCCTACCGAACCCCGTGTGATGCTGTACCTGACTCGATCTCTTTTCGGAAATTCAGTGAATATGCTTAATGTGGGGATTTTCCGTCTCTGGGACACAATTTTAGCCAACACTTTTTTGGTATGCCTGAGATTAGAGGCAGCATGCACGCTCGTAAACGTGGTTGAGATGATTAGAGCAATAGAATAGTATGGCTCGGACCACAACGCCTACGCATTCTGAAGCGTCAAAAACGACCCACAATGTGGCTACTCGAGTAAGAAGTTTGCCTTGCCCCTGTATCTGCCCGCCCCCGTATTTGCGTCCTTCTCCAAAACAGGGGCCCTGGGCCATTCTCATCGTCGGCGACGTTTGTGGGTGGTGGAATAGGTGCAAGCCATCTACATAGATGAAGGTGGGAATGCCCAGCACCCCTGTTTTGAAGGAAAACGGCAAATACAGGGGGCGGGAACAACTTCTCACTCGTGTAGCTGCATTGTGGGTCGTTTTTGACGCGTCAAAATGCGTAGGCGTTGTGCTCTGTGCCATACCATGCCATTTCCGTAGTTATCTCAAACACGTTACGGGCGTGTATGCTGCCTTTAAAGGCACAGAACACCCAGGAAGTTAATTTTCGGTCTTTGAGCTCAAGTTGGAGAGAGTCACAAGCTGATCACAAGGGTTATCTCTGAAATCGCACAAGACCCCCAAAGAACAGAGTTATGGCTCCTCAAAGATGCCTATATTTTGAGAGTGAAAAACTGGTGGACGAGTTGTCTCAGGCCTGTAATTCTCTCCATTCGCAACCGTTGCGCAAGAGCGAGCCAGGATATTGAGACAGTCCGGCTATGGACTGAAGAACGACAACTTGTTGAGATTCATTTATCCATCAGGCCACTATCGAGTTCGGAAATCTGGTAGGAGGTGTGGCCCGTGGTGGTGCGCGAAGGACGTCGGGCCTGTGGTGGTCGCTTGCATCTCGCTTATTTGGAGGAATTGAGATCTCACACTTGGCACGTGTTATATTGGAGATGTCTACTACACAATCAAATGAAAAACTCAAAATTCATGTCTGAGGGTGTACTGTGCTGTGCCTTTAAGGTCAAAATGGGGGGGGGGGTTAGAACTGCGAAGTAGTGTAAGTAGAAATGATAAATACTAAAGGCTATGGTTATTTTGTACCATTAACCTAGAACAACCAACAGCGCAATATGTATGAATCCTTCAGTGTGTTGCTATAATTATGATACGCACTATATATGTAATTGCAGCAAGGTCGCAGCGAATCGTCATCAGCGTTCGGTGACGAAAACGGTGACGCGGTACGACTTCTTCACGTCAGAGTATAACTTTCGCCTAAGATTTCACCTAATATAGATTTCGATTACCCAGTGATAAATCCCCACACTTTTATGATCTTCTAAACTGCTCTGAGTGAGAATCGCAACTTCCCCATGTGACCTTCTCTTGCTAGTCAGATAATAAATTATACTAATACGTATATAAAGTTCATATGTATAGGAATATACATCAAGTATGGACAATTACATGATCGCCAACTATACAATTACATTAGACCCTATCTTCAGAAAATTCATGGTAGGTTAATCAAAAGAGGTAAGGTAAGAAAGAGAAGTTGACAAAGTTCGTTTCGCCCCTGGCCTCAGACGAACTTTATCAAACAGCTCTGCCGGGGCTCCTCAGTGAGGAACAGAACTGTCGACGAAAAAAAAAAGGATGAATACGAAAGCATGAGCCAAGCAGAGTGAAGTAGTGTTAAAAACGTTAGAAAGAGGTATTAGGGCAAGAAGCTATAGTATACTATCAATACTCAGAATGAAGTCCATATGATCACAGTCCTTATTTGACAGTATCGAACACCGACCTATCAACAGTGAAAAACTTAGCATGTTATGCTTTTTACCAATTGTGTTATACTTTTCTTTATCATCTATTAGGGTTGAACTTATATGCTATCATTTTTTGTTTATATATGCATTTTATTATATTTAACTTCTACGAGATTCAGAATGTATATTGGTTTCCAATTAAAACTGTTTTCATTTCTTTGAGTTTTTCCGTGAAGGAATCTAAATTTGAACAGATATTAGCTAATCTCAAAGGTCTCCGTGTAAATTGTGGATGCTTTGACTTTTATAGAGATGTCATGAATGAGCATGAGGAAATCTTTTAACTCTGGAAATTAAAATCATCTGTCTTATTATGTACAATTTTGTGTGTATTCTATTATTAAAATTATTTCTATACTAATGTCTAAGTAACTGCTTTTATAGGGATTATTGTGCGTCTTTTTTGAGCTCCAATACATCTCTTGTATATTAGTGAGGTTTGACTGTCCACAAATGTTTCATCTTTATTATGGATTATAAGCAAGTCATCCATATATCTAAAAGGTTTAGAAAAGTACGCGTTATTTTTCAATTTTCGCGCTAATAGAGTACCTATACTCCAACATGGAAACTGTTATATCAGCTAACAAATGGGCTGAAGTTACCACCCTGAGGAACTCCTTTTCATCTGTTGAAGCACAAGTTCTCCGAAAACGACAGTAACTGTTGCGTAAAAAAGATAGTCAACGTGATATATCAAGTCTGTGATGGTATAATATCTGTAAACTCTGCCTTTATCTAGCTCAGAATCTCGATAAAATACTCTGTATCCATTGGTAACTATCCATTTTTTATTGGCATTTTTGAAGCAAATTTTCAAAAATTCTTTCATGTTATACAGAATAAAACTGTGCGGAAAGGTTAGTGAGACATATCCGTAAAATCAGCAGAATAAACTTGAACCCCATTGGTACTCAATCTACAAGTAATTGAGCTGCTATATGTTAATGTTGGGAGATAGAGCCAATAGGTCTTGAGTCCTCCCTCTTCTTTGGTAATCCTCACATTGAGTATAATTAATAAAATGTGTCTTGAGAAACGAGAAAATTTTTGTAGTTCTACTGCTAATGGTTTCATGCTGCTGTTTCTTGCTCCCGTAATGAATCTGAATTTTATGAGGATCCTTAGTACAATTTCTGGTAAAAGCGCTAGATGATGGGTGGTAGCTCACAATCTATGTCAAAATTTAAGTCCTGCTTTAATATTGAAAAACTTATAGCTTTATAAAAATAGTTGTTTGCCTGTTGGCATTTTGAATCAACTTATATGTGTCATTATGGTTTGTTCTCTTTCAAAATTACCGTTTATGATCATTGGAATTCAAGTTCTTTCATGAGAGGTTATGGTGTGAAGTATTTCCTTTACAAATAATCCCATAATTATTGCTAGCTTTATCTAAAGGGCAGAAAATGAAGTGTTCTGTGTATTCTTTTATACTCTTATAAGGTATCAAATGCTATTAGACTGCCTACTGGAGGAAGTCCCATGTAGTATTGGTTTGAGAGTCTTTTTCTGTACTGTTTTTTGAAGGTGCAACTGCAAGTTATTATTTATTTTAATAACATCTAGCTTGTACTTATTTTTCATATAGCTTGAATGAATTTCAAGCTGTAGCGTCGAAATAAGTTTGTGATATTTCACTCCTGTTATTCATCTTTTCTATTCTGTATTTAGTTCCTTTATTCAAAATTTCTTTGAGAATGGGATTTTTTTATTATATCCAATAATTCCCTGTTATGATGTGTTGATGATGGGGATCAATATAATCTTTATATTCATCCCGACCACATTCACAAATGCACCTCATCTGATAGTATTTCTTGAATTGCTACTTGTATCCAAAGCTTTATGTAACATTTTATTATAGTTGAAAACAATGCTAGATACAGGATTCTCATAAATATGGACCACTCTTACTTTTTCATAACATAGCATTTCTATTTCAGTGTTAGGAACGAGAGGTTAGGCAAATCTATGCTGTTGAAAATCCTATTTAAATTAATCCGATCCAGAAACATTATTGAAATAATTCCATTTTCAAGTAATAGTAATCTTCTTGTTCATTTTTACGTCTTTCGTTACATCTTCCAAGTGATAGTGGAAATGAGTAAGAAGGCTACAGAATCAGACACTTAGTTTTGTTGAGGTGATACTAGATAGGAAAGAATCCGACTGTATTAGTTCTATAAGCCTTCGTATATTTCTTTTATTCATGTGTTTTATCCAAACTATATATTTTCATAGCATTCAACCCATCTTTTCCTTCTTTCTCTATGTAATCGATAACATTTTGAACATCCAAAGGTTTCAATCTATTTATCTTTTCTTCTACCTCTATTATTCCGTTCCTTGGTAATTTTGAGTGCAAAGAATGGATGTTTGACTTTATGCATAAGTGGATTACTGATATCTGAGATATTTCCATATCCTTTAATATTATCATTAAGTTCCAAAAGGGTATGAGTGTCATGAGAAGTTTTATCCAAAACTCTTCCTTCTCCAGTAATAAATGCATTTCTATCCACATTATGTTTCTGGACAAAGATTCCAAAAATGTTAATACAAATATATGTTGGATTTACATTTATGATAATGTGTGTATAACAATGGAGTAAATATTTTGTGGTTGTTAATGTTGCGTAGATGTTCCATTACTCTCTCTTTCAAACTCCTAGTTGTCATTCCAACATATTGCTAAATTACAACTAGAGCATTGTAACAATATATAACACCTCTAGACCTACAGTTAGCGCCATTTGTCTTGAATGTATTAATACAAAATTTTGTAACAGTGGAATCAACTCATAGTTATCAAAGTTTGTAGAGTCTACAAACAGTGCATTTAATAGAACATTTTTCACCTTTTTGATCATTACCAAAATCTTTTATGGTATATTTGTTAGCTCTATTCTTATACTTGGTGAAGGAAGACAGAGAAAGTAGTTTTTGCTTGATTTGGAACCTGAGTTTTTGACCAAAATCTAAGTAAGTGAGCGGCAGTGGAAACCCCTTACAGAGGAGGAAGTCTCCCTTACGGGTTTGCCAGGGCTGCTGGCTTGGGGTTGTCAGTCCCCAAGGTTTTGACTTAGTACTGGGTGGCGCAGAAAAAAACTGATCCCTCTTGACATTTTCCGCGCCTTATAACCCCATCAGTACCAGGTCCCTATTTTTGACATTCAGAGGTACTGGCCCTCCATAAATCTGTGAAGGAATTGGACTGGGATTGCATCTAAATCCCAAAGTGTACCTGAAAAGAGAACTAAGGCTCAGTTTGCTTTAAAATTGTATTTTAAGAGCTAACAAAAAAGATGAGTCATGATCAAAGAAATGGGTTAACTATTTGCCCGGCTTACAATTAATATCGCCTTTATATATAACAGAGACAGGAAGAAATAATAACGAATCGCAAATCATATCAATAATTATTGAAGAGGTTTTAAGCAAAAACTAGTTACATTATACATATAGGGGAGGAGAAGAAGAGGAATGCATCCAGATGTAGATGCTTCCAACATCGGTGTGTGCAATAATCCTTGACTGACAAAGAGTATGATAATTTTACAATTAAAACGTATAGCCCTACCCGCTCACAAGCGTCCGGGAGGAGCAACTTAGCGGAGCAGTCAACCACAGTGGAACCCACGCGACATGTAGATTTCAACATGGTGACAACCCGATGAGCTCTACTT
This sequence comes from Aplectana chamaeleonis, assembly GCA_029168955.1. Classification (NCBI taxonomy): domain Eukaryota; kingdom Metazoa; phylum Nematoda; class Chromadorea; order Rhabditida; family Cosmocercidae; genus Aplectana; species Aplectana chamaeleonis. The sequence goes on along the minus strand of JAPDOI010000868.1, from coordinate 126,502 downwards.
CAACCGGCTCAAAATGAGAGAGCAAAGCTATGAGTTACAATTGATGCAAACAAAAATTGAATTAATACAGAAGAAAATGCATCAACTAGATGCTTCACCACTCGGTAGCGTGTCACATATTCGTGACGAGACAGAAGACAAACTTCACGTGATCAGTAATGTGTTTAGAACCGAAGTTAGATAAGAATGTCAACCTCAATATTTTCTTAGACATGATGAGAATTGACAGTTAGAAAAGAAGTCAGGGTTTTGAGCAATGTTAAATAGAATAGTATTGTGAAGTTCAAAAATTTTACTAATTATAAGTTCATAAGAAATGTAACATACATGATGAAGTATGAAAAAAGAGAGAAATTGTTAGCCGAGAAAAATGGCGATTCAAGGATATGACTGAAGTATTCATAAAGTAAGGAAAATGTTCATTATCGATACCTTTATATAAAGTAGATGTAGAAAAACCCGGCTAGCGGTGCTCAAAGTCAAAGTGCCCCTGGAGTTGCCCTCAAAAAAGCACTTGACTCCAGTAGTACCAATAAATTATACTAATCAACGTATATAAAGTTCAGTTATGTCCCGATATTGTGTGTGTGTGTGTGTGTGTGTGTGTGTATGTGTGTGCATGTGTCCACGCATATCTTAGGAATGGCCGATCAAAACTTGTATGAAATGGTACCAACATTTAGGTGGAGTGCGACATTTATCGGTCACCAAAAAATCAGCCCGGAGTCACCTCTTACGTTATCAGGGCAGCAGAGATTTGTCAATGGAGGCGCACTTTTGGCCGTGGGTCATAATAACTGATGCGGGTCGTCTGGCGATGCAAAAAATGCAGGGCGTCATAGAAGGAGTGCAGGACCCCCAGTGAAGGTGTGCAAGGAGTCATAGAAAGTGTGCAGGACCCTAATCCCGGGTGTGCGGGACGTCATAGAAAGTGCGCAGGCCCTGAGTAGAGATGTGCAGGACCCCAGCCGGAAGTCTGCAGGACGTCATAGAGAGTGTAGAGGACCCCGGTGAAGGTGTGCAGGGCGTCATGAGAGAGTGTGCAGGACTGGCGAGAGTGTGCAGGACGTCGTAGAAAGTGTTTGGTTTAGTGGGAATTATGCACGTGTGCATGAAAATTGTTGCAGGATGGTGGAGGTGTGCAGGACATCGCCAGAAAATGCGATCCTCCAGCGGCGGGAGTTGTGTGCAGGACGTCATTGAAAGTGTACAAGGACCCCAAAGGAAGTGTGCCGGACGTCATGAAAATTGTGCAGGACCCCAGCGGGGTGTGTTCAGGACATCGTAGAAAATGTGCAGGACCCCAGAGGAAGTGTGGAGGACGTCATAGAAAGTGTGCAGGACCCCGGTGGAGGTGCGCAGGACATCTCAGAAGATATTGCAGGTCCCCAGCGGGTGTGGTGCAGGACGTCATAGAAAGTGTGGAGGACCCCGGTGGGAGGTGTGCAGGGCGTCATGGAAAGTGTGCAGGACCCCAGCGGAAGTGTGCAGGACGACGTAGAAAGTGTGCAGGACCCCAGTGGGAGTATGCACGACGTCATAGAAAGTGTGCCGGACTTCCCAGGTGGAAGTGTGCGGGGACATCCATAGAAAATGTGCAGGTCTCCAGCGGGGTGTGCAGGACGTCATTGAAGAAGTGTACAGGACCCCCAAAGGAAGTGTGCAGGACGTGCATAGAAATTGTGCAGGATTCCCGGTGGAGGTGCGCCAGGACATCATAGAAAATGTGCAGGACCCCAGAGGAAGTGTGCAGGACGTCATAGAAAGTGTGCAGGACCCCGGTGGAAGTGCGCAGGACATCATAGAAAATGTATGCAGGTCCCCCAGCTGGAGTGTGCCCAGGACATAACAGAAAATGTGCAGGTCACTGAGTAGGAGTGCGCAAGAACGTCATTGAATGTGTGCAAGACCCCAACGCGAGTGTGCCGCACGTCACAGATAGTCGTGAAGGAGAACCTAACGGGAGTGTGCGGGACGTCATAGAGAGGTGCGCAGGTCCCCAGGGTTGAAGGGTGTACAGGAGCGTCATAGAAAATGCACCAGGTCGGCGGGTGGGAGTGTGCAGGTTATCAAAAGTTAGCAGGACCGCAGTGGGAGTGTGCAGGACGTCACCAAAGGTGTAGAGATTTGAAAAAGGTTTTTCAATTATTTAATGCTAAATCTTAACCTTTTGTGGAGAATAAATAGATTAGGAAAACATAGATCTTGAGAAGCGTGCGACGCATTTTGAGATTTACGCAGAACTCCTGAGACATTTTCTTGCAACGGTTTTTAAAGATACAAGCAGCAGGTCCACTTCCGCACCTTCTCTGTTCGCCACCCATTGCAACCTTCGCTCAGTCATTTCGATTCACGACTTCCAAAAACCAGTTTTTATATGTTGCCAAGTCTGAGGCTTATCAAAATCTGCACCACAAAAACATAAACAACCACCTACTAATTTCATTCATTGAGAACAAGGGCATGACGATTTGTTGAACTGAGGAAACATCATATAAAATGAGAATGCGTTTGTCCTTATCATGATAGAGACAGTAAGGCGAGATCAATAGCTTTAATGAACTCTACAAATTGTGGAAGAAAGGGCAGTGGGTAGCGACGTACTCTGCCAATTCGAGACTTGATGCTTCTGGCAAAGCGGCCTTTATCACGCTTTGTTATCATAAGGCATCAAATTCTCCTTTAAGCGCCGTCATGAGAAAGCTTTATCCGCGCAAAGGGTGAATTTGCTTTGAGCGGACGGATATCAGTCAGCGCAAAGCGTGAAAATACCGCCTGCGCTAACATGTTAATGCATATCAGGTTAGTACTGAGCGGCTGGATACCACTAACAAAGGTGGGGAAATGACCGCTTCGTTGCTGGCATCTCAGAAATTTCTAAACAAATGAAAACATCCCAGCGAAAACATGATAAAACGAATAATCACGTCTCAATGTGATCACGTCTCAATGTGTTTACTATGAGCACCGCCGGTATAAAAACAGCCTCATCCCACCAGAGTCCTCATTCGGCATTCTGCTGCCGGCCCTGAAAGGTGACTTCGGGTCACTCTCCGGAGAGCCAGCATAATTTTAGTTGCTGGGAGGATACAGTGGGTATCCTCACGACGGGGGACGGAGTTGCGCCGGGGTCCGCAGAGAGGTGGCTCCTCACCGCAGACCTCAGTGAAGATTGCGCTCTCATGTTGCGGACAGGGGGGGCTTCCTTGCTGTGGACCTTCAGATTCGTGAGAAATTTTTTCAGGAGGTAAATTCACCCATTTTCGAGGTCAATTCACCTCATTTCCGGGAGTAAATTGGACCCTCTCTCGCTGCCAGTTCACTTTTTCCATTTTCACAGAGGAAATTCACCTCATTCTCACACTCTCCCTGGCAGCAAATTCACCCATACAGTGAATTTAGCGCGGCAAATTAAGACTTCATGCCGACTTGTACATGGAGCATCAAGTCTCTTTTGCTGCGACATCTCAGAGTCTCGAATTGGCAGAGTAAGGAAGGAAGTGCAGAAGAGGTTGTAGAATTTTATGCTGCCCGGTATCTTCAACCGACGATTACTGCTGGCTTCTTATGTTTTGCTTTTTTGATCCCACATTGTGATACCCCCACGGCCTGCTGTAAATGTACGGCACCCTGCTCTGCTCCAGGAGAGTCCATACCTACCAGTACAGCAACTTTCCGGTTGAAAGCCTGGAGTTTTGAGCTGCAGGTGATCGCTGCGGCCATGCGAGGGGACAACTGTTTTCCTTTTTCATCGCGCGTAATGGAAAGCCGCTCCAATTGTGATCGCTTCGTGGCAAACGTCCTACATCGCTGGGTCGCGGCGACGAAATCCTATGTTTTACTGCATCGCTGCTTGAAGAGCGATCCTCAATGGTCGTCATGACCATCGCTCCATCGCGGCAAAATGGCAGCAGTAGACGATTACCAACCGAATGACGAATAACGTTTAGTGAACGTTGACCTTTCACATGACCAAAAGATCAGTGTTTTCCGGGTCAAAACGCGTTATTGATAACTACCAGCCCATTAATTTCACTGATTCATTAAATTTCTTCCATCATCCCTGGGTCTATGCACTATGAACAGACAGAATCGCTACCTTGCTGCTACATCGCTGCAGCAGCGGGTGCAAAATCGCTGCGATGAAAAACAGCAGCGATGCAGTCAAAACTAGGCTTTAGACGGAAGTCAGTCACCACCGTTCTAACTAACCAATCCGTCTCAGGTAGTTGGCTCACGCAAAAGTTTCTGTGAGCGAAAACTTCGCTAGGTCTCGCTAGTACGTATATAAAGTTCATATGTATAGGAATATACATCAAGTATGGACAATTACATGATCGCCAACTATACAATTACATTAGACCCTATCTTCCAGAAGAATTCATGGTGGAGTTAATCAAGAGTGGTGAGGTAAGAAAGAAGTTGACAAAGTTCGTTTCGCGCCCTGGCCTCAGACGAACTTTATCAAACAGCTCTGCCGGCGCGAAATCCTCAGTGAGGAACAGAACTGTCGATGAGAAAAGAAGGAGTGAATACGAAAGCATGAGCCAAGCAAGAAGAGGTGAAGCAGTGTTAAAAACGCTAGAGAGAGGTATTAGGGCAAGCTGCTATAGTATACTATCCAATATCAGAATGAAGTCCACATACATGATCACAGTCCTTGTTGACAGTATCGAACACCGACCTATCAACAGTAGAAAAACTTAGCATGTTATGGCTTTTTACCAATTGTGTTATACTTTTCTTATCATCTATTAAGGTGAACTTATATGTGCTATCATTTTTTGTTTATATATGCATTTTATTATATTTACTTCTACGAATTCAGATGTATATTGGTTTCCAATTAAAACTGTTTCATTTTCTTTGAGTTTTTTCCGTGAAGGAATCTAAATTTGAACAGATATTAGCTAATCTCCAAGGGTCTCAGAAATGTAGCCAAATTTGTGGATCTTTGACTTTTATAGAGATGTCAGAATCAGAGCATGAGGAAATCTTTTAACTCTGAAATTTAAAATCATCTGTCTTATTATACAATTTTGTGTGTATTCTATTATTAATTATTTCTATACTAATGTCTAAGTAACTGCTTTTATAGGGATTATTGTGGGTCTTTTTGAGCTCCAATGCTTCTTGTATATTAGTGAAATTTGGCTGTCCACAAATGTTTCTCATCTTTATTATGGATTATAAGCAAGTCATCCATATATATCTAAAAGGTTTAGAAAAGAGTACGTTATTTTCAATTTTTGCGCTAATAGAGTACTCTATACTCCAACATAGGAAACCTGTTATATCAGCTAACAATGGGCTGAAGTTACCAATTCTGAGGAACTCCCTTTCATCATCGTTGAAGCACAAGTTCTCCGGGAAACGACCACAGTAACTGTTGCGTAAAAAGATAGTCAACAACGCTAGATATTATCAAGTCTGTGATGGTATAAATATCTGTAACCGCCTTTATCTAGCTCCAGAATCTCGATAAAATCCACTCTGTATCCATTGGTAACTATCCATTTTTTATTGGCATTTTTGAAGCAAATTTTCAAAAATTCTTTCATGTTATACAGAATAAAACTGTGCGGAAAGGTTAGTGAACATATCCGTAAAATCAGCAGAATAAACTTGAACCCCATTGGTACTCAATCTACATAATTGAGCTGCTATGTTAATGTTGGAGATAGACCAATAGGTCTTGAGTCCTCCCTTTCTTTGGTAACTCACATTGGTATAATTAATAAAATGTGTCTTGAGAAAGTTCATTCTACTCAACAGTATAACATTCAAACAACGCATCTTTACAGGGTCTGACATCTGCATTTTTATGTGCTATCTGAAATGAGGAAATTCTCAGTTGTAAAAAGAGTGAATTCCCATATGCACGACATTTTTCGCCATCGGAAGCCATGATAACTTGCTTTGAAGTAGGCCACATATATGTGTAATTTCATCTATAAATAACTGATTTTTCGCTGCAGTCGTTAAAAAAACCAAAAACAGATGCATTAAAAGGGGCGCTCAGAAGACAAAGTGGTTTGGTTTTTAAGAAATGCAATCTAACAAAAACTGAACAATATAAAAGTTGGCAGGTCCAATCAACAAAAAATCGTTCAATTAAAGGCTCTGTCCCAGGCGGGGGGGGGGAGCACTCAGGGTTCATTAATAGAAATGAGGAAAAGCTTTGATATCAGATGCTTGATACCGTTGTTAATCAATGTTTGTTGAACGACTTTGGTTGGTAGCGTTGTTAGGCTGTCAATCATTTTATTTTTGCCTTTAATCCTTGGGTCGTATTCGCCAACAACCCGCCGAGGGAAGTCGAAGGGAAGCGGAAGGGATGATACCGCGCGTGGCAGAGGAGCAGATCAACCCATTTTACACCATGTAAGATGGAAATGGAAACTGTGCTACGTATCGATATCACTGCGAAAAGATAAAGATTCCACCGCGAAGAGGCCATTCTTCAGCTATGCGATTCGAAAATTTCCGGCGGTCGCGAGGGAAGCCAAGGGAGGCGAGAGGTGGCGGTGGAGCGCGAATTTTGTACTGTAATTTCACCTCATCTACCCTTCTACTCCCCGACGGGTTGAAGGCGAATACGACCCCTTGATACCCCCGTATAGGATAGTATAAAAAAATGTACAGTTTCCAGGGATGATGTTCTCTAGTTTTAACGAAAAATTTGCTCCGCGAGCGCACCTAATTTTCAAACGTCTCAAGAGAGTAGCCAATGTTCTGTGCTTCACGGGCCCGAATTCCGGTTCGCGATTGCGTCTCGACACGCTTTGCGGCCGCACGCTCTTGAGTCGAAAGAGTGTCCTGCGCCGCAGCCGCCGACCTGTTGACTCTAGGTGGGTTTTGGAAACCGGAAACTTGAAAAAAATGGAGAAAACTGTATAAAAAAGCCATCTCGAGTCGGCTTTGGCGCTGGTAGCTTGGCCGACTCGAGCGCGTGGGCAGCAAAGCGTCCCGAGACGCAAGTGCGGACCGGAACTCGGCCTCGAAAAGCGCAGTAGGAGAAATTACTTTGCGCAATTGATTTCCTAACTCGACAGCATACACTGGTAGTAGATCAGATCTCCCAAGCGGTTTGGTTCTCCGTTATAAATAGGGAAGAATCTTCTAATCATCTTCAGGAAGTCGAATATCTAAGACTGCTATTTGATGTATTCGAAAATCGGATATTCGAAAAGTCCTATATCCAATAGTGAATTTTTACGCACGTTCAATGAGAAAACTAAACCGTTGCTTTAAAAATGTCACGATAACAACCCTATGAAATTTGGATCACCATCCACTTTTTTATTAGATCTTCGACTTCACTCCCTAATTCATCCTATTCAAGTTTTCTCCTACAGCTATTATGCAACGGGTATTTTCGCAAATTTTTTCGAAGTGCATAGTAAATTTTGAATTTTTATACTGTAATCGTCGATTGAGATGAACTATCCCACAGCAATTCGCTTTTGGTTAGCTTTTCAACCCCGTAATCGACGAAATCTCAGAAAAAAAACTTTACAAGTCGGTGCTGCATAGCCAGAGAGGGCTCGTACGATATTCACTCATTGGGGGGGGGGGAGTTATCAAGATTAGCGTCGGAATTCCCCTCGATACAACTAGAAAACTTCCCACGGATCGGGGAATAGTTTATGCTATTTTAAGTATCAAAAGAAACGGCTACTTGACACTGGCAGAGTTAACTAAGCCTCAACGGGCTCATAGAAATTACCAAGATTCGAACGAAATTATTTTGTTCCAGGGACCTGGATGCTAGCAACGGGAGAGGAAGGAACCCACCAAGTGTTTTATAAATACTTTCTCTAACCACATTTCCTGTCAAGAAGGGCTGCGGCTTCTCTGAAAAGGGTCATTTATGTTGTCGAGGTGAAGCTGCCGACGGGCCATGGTGTTTGTAGTCGAGTAAAGTATAGGTCAATACATTGTCCATATGTAGGTTCAAATAATCACCTTCAGATAGATTTAGATTTTGAAAATATTGATTCCCCTGTGGGTCATACGATCCGAAAAGACAGCCAGCGTATGGACCACCGGTGGTCATAGGTGGTGAATGGGTCAAAGCCGGTGAAGGACTCAGAAAGAGACATCACACTTCCCGCGGTACCACTAGCCGACGTCCCGTAACCCCTCCCGCAGAAGGCCAACAGATCGGTCGCGGGCAGTCGGCAGCGCTGTTTCGTTGACTGCCCGTATACGGTGAACACGCACTTTGCGGCCCTTCTGCCACCGCCTTACGGCTAATCTGATGACGGACAGAAGACAATTCTAAAACAGTTTGCGGCACATTTAAAAATCACCCTTTAAGTAAAGATCTCTCCTAACAAAATTCGAAAAATCCGCTCCTGGGGATTTCATCTTTAACTGCATTTGATAAGTAAGGAGTGAGCCTCTACGGAAAAGCTCCCTACACTCACTGCTTCTTACAGCCTTCCCATTCTCAGATGCCATTAACGGACAGTGGTTCACCTGCCCAAGGCCAGCGTCGCACACAGCGCGGGTTTTAGAAAGAGTCCCAACACAGCGTTCTCTGCTCGTCAATTGTTCATTGGCTCCACTCTAGTGGGTGGTGCAATGATGATATCAGAGTGGGAATCGATGAGTGAGTGTTCGATGACCCCCAGCAATAGCCGACTGCCCGCCGACACTCCGCGGAAAGACGGTAAAGCCTCTCTGTCAGCGGGAAGTGGGGCGCTGTGCCACGCCCACAAAATTGGGGCCGCGCGAAGTCGACTAGCCCGACTTGGCCGGCGGGAAGTGGGCTGTTTTTATCTGAGGAATTCCTATTTCAAGAGGGCTACATGTGGATGGCAGTGCCTCTCAACATGATTTTTTTGAAATACATTTCACCCACTTGTCCTAAGACCCTGGTTATACACTGGCGACACGCTGTGGAAAAGGCAAGACAAATGTCACCAGTGAACACTCCCATTGTGCTGAGGTACACCAAAAGATAAAGTTGTCACTGAAAAACGCGGCGGAAACTCGTGCCGAGCGGTTATAAAAGCCGCGGCGCTCCAAACTGTGTCGTTGCGGGACCAATCCTTCTGACCATTCACCAAATTTTGCCAGCTGATCATATTCAAGGGTTAAACTTTTTAAAACATTATAAAACTGGTACGAATAGCAATGCAATGGGAGAAGGAAGGAAATGATATGGGATTTTCGCAATTCATTTGCATCTGAAGTACACAATGCTTTCAAAATGCAATTGGATTGCCCAAATATTATTGTTCTGCATTATTGCGTCGCGTACTGGATGAGTTCTTGGTCTATGCAGAAAGCTGCGGCATCGCTGACCGTTTTCAGGCCCTTGGTGTATAACTGGGGGCTAAGGCCTTCTGGTGTAACATACAGTCGGCTCTGATCGTACTGACACTTAGCATTCACTATTGAAGGTACATATGCGCAAACTCGGTGACATATGCTATGATATACGTGCACCGAGTGCGCGCCAATCTCCAATAGGGAACGTGCAGTATCAGTGCGTTCCGTGGTGACTGTAGAGTATATCTTCGGCGATCATTGATGAAAAATCCCCGTTTCAAGTTCGTTATAAATTCGAAAAAGGTTATAAAAATTGTTGTATCCATCTTGCAATTGTGTATAATTTTTCAGTTACTTGGCATCTTTTATTATTATGATGTGTATTACTCACGTGGACTAGTTCCGCGTCTTAAATTAATAAATAAAATAAATGGATATCGTTTCAAAACAAAAAAGGAATGGGGAGAAAAATCTGAAAATAGGAGAAAAGAGGAGAGAGATTTTGAGAAATGTGGCTTTCGAGTAGTTTTCAGCCACCCCGTACCAATCCATCGGTTAGCAGTCCGCGGCGTTATCGACTAAACCGTCCCCGCTGATGCAGTAGGGCCATTGGTATACCCCACGGCATGCCTGTTGCTATCGCTCAGGGCCAAGGAACACCCGGCAGGGTACTGGATTTGGCTGGGTCGCTGCCGCCGACACGGACAGCCCCGACAGCGACCGATTACCGCACGGGTTCCATATTTCAGGCATAACATCCCCTTTCGAGCCAGCGACCGCGACAGGTGCTGCAGAGTGTTCCTGCGAGAAGAAATTCATACTGGGTGGGGCTGGTCCTAGCACGAATCGTAACAGTTGACGGCACCTGTCGCAGTCGCAAACGTTTAGTTCAACAATGGCCTATGGCGCTCTTATTTTAATGATGTCCGTGTTAGGTACCTCGGCATTATCGCGTTAAAGTCGAGTCAGATTTCTTGGTAAAATCCCATAATCTTTGCGGTGATTAATTGAAATTCTCGCCATGGATTCACGGTTTTTTGCGGTAAATTTGCAACAGGCGCCTATCGATGAATTCGCGTTATTTCTCATTTTCTCGCGTTTTTTTTTGCGTGAAATCTCAGGCGAATTCCCGGTTCGCGGAGAATTGTCGGTGAATTGCAGGCAGTTCTTTGTAGAGTCGGCCTTTTAACGAAAATTCGAATAGTTGACTCCCTCTAAATGTCAAAATTGGAACCGTCCCGCTTATTCATCCCACAACGCGTGCTCAGGCCGGGGTAGTACCAGAAATTTACCAGAGTTTTCCGATCAATCACTGGTAATTCGGCAATTACTGCCCGATTACGGAAATTTTGCTAGAAAATTCATCTTGATCTCTGGTGTTGACAAATTCTGCCAGATTACCAGAGAGATACCACAATATTCTTCTGTAAATTATCTTACTCCTCCCGTAATCTGTCAGAAAATGGCGAATTCTGACAAACCAGAAAATTCAGCCTTAACATTCGAATTGAAGGTTTCGGGATCCGTAAGAATGGCAGTCCAAGAGCGAGACTGTTTCGGGATTCAGAAAAAGAGAGCAAGGCGCAAATTTAATCATAGGAATTTCCGAAGCAAAGGGGTTAAAAATTCTTCTGTGATTAAAGCCCCTCGTGGTGAGACAGACTCACGCACACGCAAATACGCTTCCTCCTCTTCCACACCTAAGCGCTATTAATACTCCTCAACAGCAGCTCGTAATGCGCGGGAGTGGCGTTGGAGTATGAATGACCAGACGCCACGCCCGCGCGGCACGCCCTTGACGTCTGCTGAGCCATGGCGGCGACGACCTCAACGATTTTTTCATTATTTTGATTCTTAATCCATCGTCAATTTTATTCTTTTTCTTAACAATTAATTCCAATACTATCCTCTGCTGCCATGATGGTGAATGCGTATACAGATTTTACTTGTTTGGCAAAGCTAATACCCACTTCGAACCGCTCCGCGAAACTTCCGACGAAAACTGCTTCTGGAGCGCGCCCACGAGGCGAGGAGCACGCTCTCTCTTTGTGCTGCCCTGGTAAAGTTGGAATTTTTCCAGTACTCACTTCCGACCTCAAGGGTTTGTGAAGTGTGGTAGAATCCAATCCAGGTTGAAATTCCATCCATTTTTTTCTATTTTGAGTCCAGTAGCGTTTCTCACGCATAATACGCATGGTACTGCCAAAAAATTTCAATTACATGGGAAAATCGTAGAATACTGTGCATCAGTACGGAGAGTCGTCAACTGCACACATATTTCGCAACTCATCTCGATCACAGCCCAATAATGTCAAAAATATCATATTCAAAATGATTTTCCATTGCACCGTCAGGTTTTGATCTGTTAGGCATGACCACCAAAATCATTCTTGGTCGAAGCGAAATCAATACTTCCACCCAGCTGACCAAGTGACAAAGATTTCCCCATGAAACTAGTTATCTATGTATTCCCGACAAAATATGCTATTCTCATTGTAATCCTCAATTTCTTGAGTAATTAGGCTTTTTAATTTTTGATGTTTTTTTGTTTAGTTTGAAGAATGATTTTTTTCATGATTTTTTCATTTAAGATCACAGCAAAGTATCCGAAGGGTTGAGTGCATGCAGAACCTCTTCTGATTTAGGATTTGAAGTAGATTTTAATTGCTTTCAACGAATCCAATACATCAGTGTTGCGAAATAATAAGTTTAATTCCACAAAGTTATCGCGATTACTTCTTACGTTTCTATGACTCCTCTTCAAAAATCCTTCATTAAAAACTGATTAGACGATCATTATAGCAGAAACTACGCATATTCGAGTTGTGGTCGAAGAGATTTCCAAAAGGAAATACACGTTTTCTGACGAAAGTCGAAAAGTCTTATCAAGTATCCATTGCACTCGAATCACTGACAATGAGAGGAACATGAAAATTCCCTTAAAAATTCAGTCGGTCGGTTTTGAAGTGAGTTAGGCCGGGATTTTACTTCCAGCGACGATCGACGCGACGCAGCGTTTAAGGGGCCGAATAGAGTCTCGCCGCGCAACGGCGCGGCAGCATTGTGCGCAGCCGTATCGATCCCGCGGCGCCGCGAGGCGGCGCGGCGGGTCGATTAGACCTGATGAGGGTAGAATCTGGCAGCGGCCGCCGCCGGCGGCTGCCACGTGGCCAGGCGGCGCCGCTTTGCAACCTCGAGTGGCGCGGCGACAGCAGGCGGTCGAGCCTGCTTTCCATGATTAATTGGTCTCGCATATATGTTTATGAGGTGAATGTCTGTTTTACTTTGTAAGTGCATCAAAGTCACCTCAATTAGTAAGGCTTTGGGCTGGTGAAACTCGATTTTTGAACAGTTTTAAGGATTTGAACACCAACTCAGGTACTCATTTTCTTCTAACCTTTAAATCCGAGAGCTCCCACGTTTTTTTTGAACCACGTTTTTCTATATTTCCATTTGAAAAGCTTACTCTCAGCTGAAAGACGGTCTTCTATGAATATTATTACGATATTTTAGAGCAATGCCAAATCCTTTACCTTTCCTGTGGAGCCCAACTTTCAGGAATGGAGTCTAAAGCCTCTTTCACACTTGTCCGACCGACGTCGGACGACTCGTTATCGAATGTGCAATATCTATCTACCCTATCCTATCCATCTTATCTATCTTGACCTATCAAACTTGATAACGAGTCGTACGACGTCGCCCGGCAAACTATGAATGGGGCTTAAGAAAACAATGACTGATAAGGAAAAAACCCATCATTTTCATAAACTAATCTTGAGAGGCCGGTTTCCGAGTTTGAACCGCCCGTTAGGGGCCCAGAAGTCATTATGGTGAGTTCTGACAATTAGTTTCGTCATTACCGTGGCCGATTACCTCTAGTCACAAATTTTCAAGCGATTTGGTCCACGCCTTCCAAAAAAATGGAATTCGACGGAGGGAGGTGGAGGCGGAGGCCGGGGCGGAGGCGGTGGTGGAGAACGTTTTTGCGTACTTTGAGAAGTCATAACTCTAGAAAGCGGGGACCAGTTAGGATGAAAAGTTGCACACACATGTGATTTCTTGCAGCGCATCGAATGGTGTACAGCTCATACATCTGGTGACGGTATGAATAGGTGATCTCATTGGCGCGCACCACAATTCGCGTTGCGGTTCTTTTTATATACCATAATCAGGTGGTTCTGAAAGTTTTGAGGGACAATATTTCAGATCTTGCTTAAAACTCCTCCTTGGGGGTATATGGGGTGCTGACCACTAGTCGGAGACCCATATGTCGATTTTTGAAAATCTCCACCAGATCTGTTGTGGGCAATTCGTTCATCGGGGGACAATTTCGAGGGTTTTAAAACGACGTTCTGAAATGCTACGATAATGCTACGAAATACTTCTGTGTTCCACTCGCTCTCGTGATGGGGTAGTTGGATACGAACAGTACTGGTCGGAAAAAGTATGTTTCATAGATTACCGAAGCATTTCGGCAGAAAAGAACGACAGAATATCACAGGCGAAAAACCACATTTTCAACAAGATTTAGCAGATTTTCAAAGATTTTGAAGCTCTTGCTTCAAAAGTTCGGCCATTCTGCACACTTTAATTTGGATACATTGTTTCATAAAGCAGCAAAATTTTTGAAGGTCTACGAGATCTTTCTCAGCCTGAGTGAGTACTGGAGAATTCTACAAGGCTACGGGAAATTTCCGCCAGATTACGAGGGACTTCTGCCAAAATTCGGGAGAATTCTGTCAGAAGAGGGCAACGCCGTTCCGAGATCTGGCAGGATTCCCTCGTAATTTGGCAGAAATCTCCCGAGAACGGGCTGTAGAAGACGAGGAAATTGTGCCAGATTACTGGAAAATTCTGCCAGAATACGGGAGAATTCTGTCAGAATACGGGAGAAATCTGTCAGAGGAGAGCAACATCGTCTTGTAATCCGGCAGATTTCTCTAGTAATCTGACAGGAAATTCTCGAAATCTGGCAGAAATCTCCCGTAAACGGGCTGGAGAAAACGAGAAATTTCTGCCAGATTTCCGGAGAATTCTGCCAGATAACGAGAGAATTCTGCCAGAATACGGGAGAAATCTGTCAGAAGAGGGCAACAACTTCTCGTAATCTGACAGATTTTTTTCGTAATCTTTCAGAATTTTCCCGTAATGGTCCGGCCTGAGAGTGGGTCCTGAACGATCCCAAAGACATCATTGGAATCAGCATGGGACAGTCTCTTAGATAAGTAGAAAATCTCTCAAGGAATCTGTTTTTATCCGAATCCGACTTTCAAACGACTTAGATTCTCTACTGGTTGGAGCTCGGTGACCATTTAAAAGAATTTTTTTCACTCGGAACTCTCACGTTTTGGGCTAACTCAGGCGTTTCGGAATAAGGCCCACTACATGGCGCATAAATAGTTACCGAACTGGTGCGAGGCTCCGCCGTTCTGTGTATTTGATTGAAGGCATCGTACACGATGAAAACCATACTTGAGTTTTTCACGTCTTCGTGTTGTTAAACCCCTAGAGTGACTAAAGGTTGCAAAAAGCCGCCACAAAAACGTCAACATTAGTTGTTATCCAAGGATGAGGGGGAGTCCCTAGATTGACGAGCTCTTGGAGGATAACAACACGAAAGCCCATGTCAGATTTTGCATCAATGGAATTCACAAAATGAACTAAACGTTTGATTTGTACAATAGTACCATTCTACCGTTCGCGTATAATAATTGAAATAAAAACTCCTAGCTGCATACCTTCTTCACTGAAGAGCCCCGGGGTAGCTAGAGATATGAATTGTCTGACGACAGGGGCGAAACAATTCATATCTGAAATTATTCTTATCTATTCTATATTTAATAACATTCCTTTCCAGTCACCGATTAATATTCAGTGGCACAAAAAAACGGAACCAACAATAGAGTATTTTTCTTAATTTTAAGAAAAACCCATTTCAAGAAAGCTCAAGAGAAAATTGAAGTTCCCGCCGACATCGACTTGGGATACTTGCGCGAAGATCGCAAGGAACAGTTTTACGATTCGTTCCTTGGCGCTGCGTTGGAAGTAATTCACCAAGGACGCCATTCGGACGAGCGATAATTTTTTCTTGAGCGGAGTTGAAAAGGGTCACGAACATGCTGCGTCCAATGCTGTCAGCTGCTTTCGATCGATGTCGAACGTGAAATCGAGTGGCGTGTGCATTGCGCCCTGCGACGCGTCAACGCACGATAGCCGGCAGCGACCACGAAGTTTTGTTCCTTGTAACAACGAATTGACCCCACGGCCGGCCCCCAAACCCAGGAAGCCCCTTTGAGGTAAGCAAATCTTCATTCAGAGGTGATTTTGGAACTCCAAACGTTCTGAGTAACATTGTTATGGCCCACTAGTCCGACCTAACGCAAGAGCTGGAATTCGGTTTCAATCGTGTACGATGCCTTTAACAAGCCCCACAATCAAGAAACCGATGTCCACAGCGCTAATTATTTTTGGACACTGACACAGGATTTACGCGATTCTGAAAATTTGAGCTCACAATAGGGAGAACTACTGAGAAGGAGATTTTTCTCCTTAGGATTTTTTACCGCCTTTATCGAGAGGGTTTTCAAAGTTACCAAAAATTATCTCTCTCCTCAGTAGGGCATGATTTTCTTCCAGACAGGCCGACTTCCAAGGATTAGTGACCCAGATGATCAGTAGCCTTTTCAAAACAAGTCAGATGCGGTGAGTTGTTTTAAGGCAAAAATAAAAAGTTACCTGTTTCAAGGATGACATATATTGGTGATAGAGGAAACCATACGTTCAAAGATTATCGATCAACTTCTCCATTGCTGTTAGAAATTTTGAGATCACAACATATGGAACCCTAAACGGAAACAGATCGAGCCCTTCAGTTCTTGCACTGGCAAACAAATAGATGATTCTCTTGAAAATAGATGACTTCAAAGAAATATCAATCTCTAAAGAAGTATCGTCAATTTTATAAATTCTGGAGAATTTGGACAATGGTTAATCGTGACGGGACCATATGGCTTCAGCACAATTATCATCGTGTTGTGTTCTGCAACAGCCGAATTTCGCTCCAATAAGGACATTCTGGGGTGAGCCAAAATTACGGACAGTGCACCAGCATAGGGTTGAAAACTTCCCAAATCTCGACTACTTGTCTATTGCCGAAGGAATATTGTTTACTCTGTTGCATGCGTCCCAAACTATTTCTAGCATTTATTTCGCAGTGCTTTTTGATCTTGAACTTGTTTAATGTTTAAATTATTGGCTCTTTCTCAGGATTACACCGACTATTCATCTACTCCGACGTCAAGCGAGCTCCGAGACCCCGGTGAGGGATCGCATCCGCGGTGCGGCATTGTGGTAGATTCCCTGAACCAACCAGGGCTTAGGAGGATTCTCTACTCGAGAACTCTAATAAGGTGAAATTCACCGTTTTCTGATAACAACGTGCAGAAAAAGCTGCCGCAAATCGATTTTGCCTTGCAAATTAGCGTACAGAAGCAGAAAATAGTAACGGTAAACTGGTCCAAATCGCATGCAAGTATTTGACAATTTTATTGATTTTGTATCCATAATGTTGCAGCCAGTTGGCGAGAGAAAATTTATCCCACTTTTTTCAGTAAGGGGACGGTTCGTTTATAGGCGGCTCCGAAACTGTTTTCGAAAATGCGAGTGGAAGAAAAATGTTGCTTGAAGAGTTGAAAAAAAATACGTTGATGAATGACCACAGTGAGGACAAGGTCATACTTCCGTCGCGGTGATGCGTGAAAAAACGGTATCGATCAATTGCCGCGATATTTTTAGAAGTTTGATTGTTCTGATGAGCAGAACGACGGTTCTTGGAGTGGAGCGGGATGAGGTGTTCATCCGAAAACGGTTGACACCTCAGCTTGCTACCACATTTTGGAGATTTCGAGCAAGTTAGCACATCGCCGCAATTACATCTGCTTCGCTTTCCATTAGGCGAGGATCACACTTCCGACGACGAGCCTCGCGACGCAATGTTTACCATCAATGTCGACCGAAAATCGATATGCCTGGTATACAGGTCGCTTTCGCGCGTCGTGGAAAGTATGATACTGGCCTTAGGCGTAGTTTATACTTCCGCCGCTGAGCGGCGCGGCGAAGTGCAATTCTACAATATTGATCGTGCCGCGCCGCGTGATCAATATTACAGAGATGCACTGTGCCTCGCCGCACAGCGGCGGAAGTATAAACGTCATATCTGCCGAGATCTGACCGCATCGACCAGGCGAAAATGCGGCAATGCTGGGATTTGCAGCAAGTGTACTATCATTTTTTAAACTGCATTCCGAGATTCGAACCATCATCCCTTACCAATCCATAGATTTTCAGTCCGCGGTGTTATCGACTGAGCCGTCTCTGCTGCTGCTGAATGGCGCTCATATTTTAATTATGGCCGTGTTACCGCGGAATTATTACGTCAAATTCTAGGTAAAATCACGGTTCGCGAAGAATTATCGGTGAATTGCAGGCAGTTCCTTGTAGAGTCGGCTTTTAACAAAAATTCAAGTGGTTGACTCACCAAAAGCCACATCTGAATGAGGCTACTTTTGACGTATGGTGAAGGTCTGAGGATAGAATCTCAGAAGTTCTGATTGTAGAAAGTTAGAACCGTTGCGTTATATGAAAAATTGCGTGGATCGCCGAACGGGCCTTGTACTGTGGTTATCTGGGGAAAATTCCGGTCCGCAATTACGTCTCGACACGCTTCGCGGCCTCACGCTCCCGAGTCAAAATAGCTTCTAGCGCCGCAGCCGCCGATCTGCTGACTCTAGGTGGGTTTTGGAAACTGGAAGCTGAGAAAAATTGGAGAACATTGTATAAAAAATGACATCGAGTCGGCTTTGGCGCTGGAAACCCGACTGGCTCGAGCGCGTGCGGTCGCAAAGCGTGTCGAGACGCAATTGCGGACCGGAGTTTGACCCAGATAAGCACAGTACTTATGCAGTACAACACGACAGGCGCCGTCATGCGGCGATAGTGATCGAGACCATCTTTGTCGCCGTCGCGGCCCTTGCCGCTGTTTATCACATTTATGTATATCAGTTATCAGGACCAAAGTTGATATGGACATTTTGCAATCATTTTCATATGCGTAGAAGTCAGTTGTCCAGTTGTCAACGAATATTTCCTATTCCAGGACGGTGGTCCCACAGTAACTGAGGAATAGGCACACGCCGCGGCTGCAAAAAAATGAAAAGGGCGTATGGGAATCTCATTGATCACAAATTTACTGTTGTTCTCGGGGCCAAATTCCGGTCCGCTGTTGCGGACAACGGCTGTTGGTTGCATCACGCGATACCAAGATAATCGTGCTCGGAGAAGGGTGAATCGTGCCGGGGCCAATTGGTCCCAGCACGATTATCATACAATTGCGCGGTGCTAAAGCCGTTGTCTGCAAATGCGGACCGTAATCTGGCTCCGAGAACGACAGTACGTACATTCAGTAACTTTAGGCATGTTGCCCCTCCCAGAAGTCTTGACTCATCGGAATATGAGAGCCTTCTGAGTCATGATGAAAGAGCGACAAAAAGGTGGGTATGGTAAGTTCCCTTGTTTTCTGTGGGCAACCTTAGAATTCTTTTTTTTTGCACAATCGATATTTCGATCCATCCAAAGACTCGAAGCTTCTGATACTCGGCGTAATCGAGGCTTGCTCTCTCAGCTCCATCTACTAAACGCGAAAAATTACAATAACATGGTCATAGAAAAAACGATTTTGAAAACTGGCGGCAAACGATTTTGAAAACTCGGCAAACAAAATTTGTCCAAAATGGCCGGCAAACGGCAATCGGCAATCGACAAATGACAAAATAAAAAAAAAAATCTTAAATCCTACAATAAAGATACAAAGGTTCCAAAAGTACCGAGAAAAAAACTATTTTCTCATGCACATTTCGTATTTCAATAGCCAGACAATAAATGGTTTTCAATAATACCACAAGAAGTTGACCCCTTACGTTGGTACAGTACCTGATATAAAAAACATCACAAGAATGAGCATTTTATTGAACACTGGTGACAGGAATGTTGTGGTGAAAGGATAGTAAAATTCCGAGGTTTTCTAATTTCAACCTTTTTCGGAGTATGTAGTAGTCATTCATTTGCTTCGCGTTTGAAAGTCATCGCACAAAATTCAGAGTATCGCGCAATTCAAGTTAAAGGGGTAAGCATTCGAAATTCATTCAAAGAAATGATGAGCTCAGTGTGGTTTTAAGTGATCATTTTCCAACGAGCTTGGCAGCCACGCCGCTTCTCTAGTAGGAATTGCCGCTGCTGCTAAAAGCCACACCGGCTCCTACAGGCACCACTGCGGCTCCGCGAAATTGCTGCTGCGGCTCCGCCATCGGTGGCTGCGCCTTCACAAAAATAGGACCGAGTGAGAGTAACTCATATGAAATCAATATGAGTCATAGTACAACTGGGCGGGGCCTGCGAGTAAAAATGCGCACGTACGGTTGTTAGTTCCTGTCTTATAGGGACAGAGGGTATTCCCGTTCATGCAGGCAAGGAGATGCGGGATGTAGGTAATCAAACTTTGGTGATTGAACCGGCGACAATACACTGGACAGTGCATCGTAGTCGATGCGGGTTCGCTGATGCATCCTCACGGAGCCGGTGCGACTCTAACACGGAACCACTGCGGTACAATCGAGGCAATGTCGTGGCGTTGTCGAGGCTCAAGGCACTGCAGCAGAATCGTATTGACTCAGTGATGATCGGGGAGCTGCTGCGGAACTACCGCGGAGCTATTGCGTCACAGTTGAGGGTCTCGTTACTTTACCGGCACTGCCGCGGCAAACTTTCTCAGAGTTCGCGGCGTACTCGTTGGCGTGCCTCACGGTGTTTTACTTTTTGACTGGGATTTAGATAAGAGATTATGACGTGGAAAATTACAACTAACTAGAACGCACGTTTCCGGACAGTCTTGGAAGCGTTCCCGAGAAACTGCTCCATCTTCGGCATCTCATCTTTCAAATTTCCTTTTAAACTGCGCGCCAACAACTCAAATGTATGCAATCGGGTAGTTTTCCAAGCTTTTCAAAAATACGACCCCTCAAAACCAACTCCTTCTCCAACTGTACGCTCTACTTTCAAGCCGGTCGCTGCAAGGCTCATCGGGTATACCATGCGCGTCCTAATCGCGGCGTTTGTAATCTATGGCGCACCTTTTGCCGATTTTTGTCGAAAAGTGAGAAGAAAAACGGCAAACGACCATCGACAA
The DNA here is from genome assembly GCA_029168955.1 of Aplectana chamaeleonis. Taxonomy (NCBI): domain Eukaryota; kingdom Metazoa; phylum Nematoda; class Chromadorea; order Rhabditida; family Cosmocercidae; genus Aplectana; species Aplectana chamaeleonis. The sequence continues at coordinate 105,981 of JAPDOI010000868.1, read as the reverse complement.
AAATCGTTCAAAAACGGCCGGCAAACGGCAACCGGCAAACGGCAAGTGCCGCACATCCCTGATTGCCATCCATATGTATATATTTTTACCTCAAGTTGGGAATTCACACCTTATGAAACATCATAGTTTTCAACCAGTCAGATAAGTTTCCTATCGACAACCCTACGAAATACATCTCATCTCTTCTAAAAGACTAATGCACGATTGGGTTGCTCGTCCACAATAGCCACATGACAAAAACAGAACTCTCATTGATTAGATCGTTTTTCAGGCCCCACCGGAACTGTTTCTGGCAATGGGTCAGGGCGGGAAGCGGTCTTGCTCGGGCTGGACACCTACGCAAGTTACGACTCGAATTTCCAAAAGGGGTTGTAGCACTGGGTGAAAGGCATTTCGCACGAATTCTCAAACGCAACGTAATGGGGGGAAAATTTTGATTTTCACAGATAACATGATCTCGAGAACCATTTTTTGAAGGAAATGCCACCGTAGCCTAACCAGAAGCTTCAAATTCGACATGGATAAGGCATCCGGTCATCAATTGCGCGCTCCGCGGCTAATCGAGGATATCAGTAGCGGAAGATCCAAGGTGCGTACTTTAATAGTCGCTGGCGTTCAAGAGGTAATGGGGTGGCGTCAGGCATTTAGAGGCAAAATATTTTTTGGGCTGAAAAATATGAGTTTCCTATAGGTTGGGAATTTCCCGTTTCAAAGCGAGTACATATTGACAGGTGCATCTTAGGCTTGTTCATAGGTCGAGAAAACATATACGTTCCCTCGAAGAGTGAGATGCCCGAATTTTCCCACAGTCAGCTAAACATCAGTTCACCATCAAGTGCTAACGTTCGGGCTTACGCATTTTTTTGGAACACAGCAATCCTTGAATTCAGATAGGATCAAATTCTGAGCTAAAATCCCTAATTGCATCTTATTTTTTCTAGAGGCCAGTTGCCCTTTTAACCCTGATTTTTAGACATATAACTTCTCAAGCGATTCTCGGCCCCGAGCCGCACCGAATAGGAATCAAAGCCGCCTGACAGTTCGGCTCGTTCTTCCAATCTCCGGGCTACTGCTGTTGCTGTTCGAGCCAACCGGAATAGCTCGGACAGCAACAGCAGTGGCCTGGAAAGCAACAGCAGTGGCCCGGACAGCAACAGGAGCCGACTCGCAGATTGGAAAAACTAGCCGGATTCAGGCGGCTCGGGCCGATAATCGCCTGAGTTAGTTGTGCGTGTACCTTTTTGAACAAAATTTCCTTGTTGAATGAGGCCTATGTCTCTTCCCACATCAGCAAAAGGAATTATGGAAATATGGATCGAATCACGGTGGTATTTCCATGCGTTCACCTAACTACCGACTGCGCCGTTACTGCTCGAAATCTCTTCCGGGTTCCGCATGGGATAGTCGGAGAGGCGTTCGCTGCCAAATTTGCTCTACTTATAAGCCTGAAAAGAGAATCTCAGAAGAAGTCACAAATACAACTGGGATTGGGCGGGATGGCGCCTATCACGCCCCCAAAAAGCGTGCCCCCAAAGAGAGGCTCGACACGCAAGACGTTAGTTTCCAAGGGAGGCATACGCTTATGAGCCGGGAGCCGGATCACTGCATTGCCGTCGATTCGATTACCCAAGATTGCGATACTTGGCAGCCTGGACGTTGGGGGCCCAGCTCAAGCGTTTGCGGCCCCAGTTGGTGCTCGGTGCACTGGCGAGTCGCGTGTTGGTGTGCGGCCGCGTCGTGCGGAAAAAACCTAAACAGGCCGCAGCGACCGTTCATCCATACTTGTCCCACCACACTGTTTTGCCAGTGGGGATGTCCTACAAGTTTTCTCATGTTTCAATGTGCCAACTTCTTGAGTATTCAGCGCGATGAACGGTGTGGATAAACGGTCGCTGCTGCCTGTTTAGGAGGACCCCGTCGTGCGTCGGAGTTCCAGCTGCTTCACGCATCGGTGCGCGAGTATATTTTAAAAAGCTCTGATTAGGGGCTTATCGCCAGGGCACGAAGCCGCTACTCGCCTTCCTACCAAACCCCGTGTGATACTGTACCTGACTCGGTCTCTTTGCGGAAGTTCAGTGAATATGCTTAATGTGGGAATTTTCCGTCTCTGCGACACAATTTTACCCAACACTTTCTTGGTATGCCTGAGATTAGAGGCAGCATGCACGCTCGTCAACATGGTTAAGATAACTACGGCAATAGAATGGTATGGCTCAGACTACAACGCCAACGCATTTTGAAGCGTCAAAAACGACCCACAATGTCGCTACTCGAGTCAGAAGTTTGCCTTGCCCCTGTATCTGCCCGCCCCCGTATTTGCGTCCTCCTCCGAAACAGGGGCCCTGGGCCATTCTCATCGTCGGCGACGTTTGTGAGTGGTGAAATAGGTACAGTAAGTAAGCCACTTACATCGACGACGTTGGGAATATCCCTGCACCCCTCTTTTGGAGGAAAGTGGCAAATACAGGGGGCGGGGTCAACTTCTCATTCGTGCATCTGAATTGTGGGTCGTTTTTGACGCGTCAAAATGCGTGGGCGTTGTGCTCTGTGTCATACCATGTCATTTCAGTAGTTATCTCAAACACGTTTACGGGCTTGCATGCTGCCTTTAAAGCTACTCACCTGTGGAATGTCTGCCTCAAATCGCATGCATGTACTGGGGAATTTTATCAATATAATATTCTCAATATTCAACATAATTGGTAACATAATCGGTCCCCGATTTACTTGTTAATGTTCTTCAGAAATGTGGTGTGCGATTGGACTCCGACAATAGCGGCAGCGCTACAGTGGGCGCTTCTCCTCCCTAAAGTCTCCAGAAAGTTTAGTGGGCTCATGTGATTTCGTGATCCTACCACACTTTGAATTTCAAGTGTTTTTCTCACTTCCACCCTTCCTGAATTTACCGTTCCTATTCCCATTGCTCCTATAAGTGTTTTTGTTGCGCTCCTCGAGTACTCTAAGTTTCTCAAAGACACAGTCCAACCTCAGAATCCATTTTTCGTTTTTCTGCCTATCCTGGAGAAAATTTCACGCTGATCACAACGGTTTCTCCAGAATAGCTCAGAACTCACTACGAACGGAAATACGGCTCCTCAAAAATTTCGACTTTGAGCGGCTAGAAGTTCTCGGACGAGTTGTCTCGGGCCTGTATTTTCTCGTTATTCGCAGCCATCGTTATGTAGCAGGCCACATTATAAAGCCAGGCCGAAAACAAATCGAAGAACATAGGTTTTGATTAAAATCATTCGCGCGTCTCTTCCCTATTGAGGTCGGAAACCTGGCGGTGGGCGTTACCCATTTTTTCTTTCAAGGGGGCGTGGCCGACTTTTTCCTAGCTTTTTCTCGCTTATTTGAGTGAACTGAGATTTCGTGCTTGGCAGGGTTGCTATAGGCGGCGACCGGACCATAATATCAAAAATTACCTCTGAGGTTGGAATGTGCCTTTAACAATCTTGTTGTCATGAATATCATAACAAGAGGATCACCTGCATTTTTCGGAGTTGAATAATGAAGCTTGGGTGGAAAGATGAAATCAGGATTTAATGATGCTGTTGGGTCGTCGGGTCCTGCCCAAATTGTCCCCTCCGGCTAAACCATAGTGGATTGAAAAATCCGACTCGGTTAAACTGGAAAATTCGGAAAAGGCTGATTTTTGGATGACTCAAAATGTCGAAATACCTAAAATAATTTCATCTCTCTCAGGAATAATGTGCATATGCTTGATTCTATAACCCCAATTGAACTGGCAATGCTGCAGACATCTGGCCTCCTCAAGAGAGCGTCGTATGCTTTCCTTCTTTGCAAACTCGTTTTGTCCTTGACTTGAATGTGTGTCATGCACACATTGAACGTTTCATTTGTTGGGGCAAGTGCCCCAACGAAATAGGAGCGTGTGCTCCCGTAGCAGCACGTTCCCTGACTGTGCTCAACACCACCTTGTCTTCGAGTAGGAGGCATACTCGACACTTATTGAATGCGGCGATTATCTGGGCATATACTCTTACCCAAGGCTGGATATTTGCACTTTCTGAAAAATCATCACTTCTCACCAGTCGGATATTTTTTATATCGACCGTCCTACTAGGTATAGCCTAGCTCCCTCATTTTGAGCCAGTCGAAGTGAAGTTTATCGGGCTTATCATGCCGAAATCTCCTTACCATTTTTATATTTTGCCATGGCCGACCGCTCCGCTGCTTGCTTCGCCCAAACTCATCTGAGCAAGCTAGGCTTTACATCTCATTTCTTCTGAAACACAGATGAAATAATTTGTTCCTAGTCCAGGGCAACCTTTTGATAAGAACTTGTCACTCATTGATTGAATCGTTTTTGAGGCACCACCTGAACTGTTTCGGGCAACGGGTCTGGGTAAGGAGCGGTCTTGTTCAGGCTGAATACTGATGTATGCACAGCTTATCCTCCTGCAAGTAGGCTGGGTGGGTGTCCGCGCCGCGCGTTTAAAGCAGATCACAAGTGGGTTTTCCTATATCTCCGACTGAATTTTCGTTTGTTGGTTGGTATTCTTCGTCTAGTACTCTGTCCGCACAGCTATGAAATGTCAAAAACAAAACTAAAAAGTCGAGCCCCGGAAAGAAGGAAATCACTGAAAGGATGACATTTTAAACAAGTCTTGTTTGAAAAGTCAGCCTTCCTGGAAATTAGAACTTCACAGTCGTCTGGAGAGGCGATAACTTTGGCCAGCTTGAAATTTTATCAAAAAAATTTCTCTGCGGTGCGGTCACGAATTCTTCACCTTCATAACTTTCCAGTTTGGAAACATTATGGTAGATCATGGAATTTAAAGTAGAGAATATCGTAGCTGTTGTATGTTTTTTAATCACGAGTTCTGCATGGCATGAGCATTTGTTCATAAATTACGCGCTCTGCGGCTAATCGATTATCACGGTAGCGGAAGATTCAAGGTGCAGCAGACGCGCTCAAAAAAACTGCTTCTCTGGGCCAAATTTCGGTCCGCAGTTGCGTCTAGACACGCTTTGCGGCCGCACGCGCTCAAATCGGTCGAGTGCCCAGCGCCAAAGCCGACTCGATGTGGCTTTTTTATACAGTTTTCTCCTATTTTTTTAGCTTCCAGTTTCCAAAACCCACCTGGAGTTGACAGATCGGCGGCTGCGGGGCTGGAAATTCTTCCGACTTGGGAGCGTGCGGTCGCAAAGCGTGTCGAGACGCAATTGCGGACCTGAATTTGGCCCAGAGAAGCACAGTAGCTCCGAATGATCCTTTTTCTTAAAGACTGATTACCGGATATGCAGCCTTGGACGACCTTTTTTTGGGGTCCGAATTTTAAATAGATAAGAATGGCACCATTTTTTGAGGGTCGTAATGCGACTGATGACGAAAAACGAGAAATCGACAAGAAATTATAATATTTCGAGATGAAAACTTCTCCGTTTCAAGGAGGTTACATATTGCTGACGGGCGTCTGAAACGTTGATGTCTTATGGGCTTTGATGCGGATGTGATCGACTTCGTCGCACAATCAGAGGACTAGTGGTGGGGTCACAGCACTTGTGTAATTATGGTCCTTGAAGAAGTTGAGCATCCGGAGAAATCAACTTTGAACTTGTTAGAGAAGCCGGGGATTTGAAGAGAGGTAGAGTTCGAGTTACTGGACAAGTTGCTCATTCGATATAGCAAGCTATAGTAAAGGACCATTGCAAATTAGGCTGTGGCGGAAGTACGGTAGCTCCGGCGGCTGCGGTAGCGTGTTTTCCAGCTATTTTGTGATGTTCTCCAGTTCTGAGCGATTGCAAACAATTCATGACCATATCATAAACAGAAAAAATAATTAGTAAAGGAAACTCATAGTGATGCTGTCTGCTTCAGCAGTTTTGTCGATTCGTTTTAGGTTGCAAAAATTGCGATTTTTCTTTAACTCGTTGAATCCGAGTTTTTTCCGCTTTCCATTAGTTACTGAGACATTCTACCAAAAAAAGGTACGAAATTTTTAACAAAATCATCAAAATTGGTAGTCACGGAGGGTTCGGAAAACCACGTTGACCCTGAAGTGTTGCTGAGAATTTCCTGTTTCAGTAGTGCTATAAGAAAATTTTGGGCGAAACTGATGCGGTTTAGTTGAGGTATTCTTAGAATGGAAAAAAGTACTGAAAGAGAAATACCGAATAAATACTGCAGAAAACCTAGGAACGAGTCGAAATTTTCTTCGAGTCTGGGCATCTACTCTAATATTCTTGCCAGTGTTTGGAAAGTGCTTAAACTCATAATCTATTGGGTTGAAGCGAAAAATCAGCGTGCACTTTGCGGACTGAACGCGAATGTGCAGATGAACTGTACGTGGAAATGCCGTAATTTCCCGTCAGTTCGGCCTTTTTTCGGAATGACACATTCAAGAAACACGAAAATTCAATTATTTTTTTCGAAATTCAACGGAAATTGTATTATAATTGTGTTAAGAACTTAAAAATTTTATGATATAAAAATGATAACATTAGCCGTAAAAACTTGGAGCAAAACTCATAGTTCAGACCTAGTAGAAGGTGCATCGGGCTTCTGATGACGTCATCTGGATCAGGGACGAGCGGAAAAGAAATTTCGGGAGCAGAGAACAGAAAATTCGGTGTGACAGAAAACAGGGAACAGAAAAAAATCTCTAAAAACGGGCAGAAATTTTTTTTTCGAAATCGATAAATAGTGTTCAGGGTACAGTATTTGACATTCTTACAACATTAAAGGCAGTGTTCACGATAAATCTCACTTCCAATATCTCCACGGTTTACAGGTCTGGTGCCCTATATAGCGAAGCACGCTTGAACAGGACGCGAAAGTCGCGTTTTTGAGCCAAGATAGGTCCTCCCTTGTTTACGTTGATTTTTGACATGGAGGAATTGACCGCTATGAAGGATGATAGCATTCAATGCAATCAAGCGATCAGCTCACTTAACAGCACTTCCTCGACTTGATCATTCCTGTAATCTGAGTCTTCATTTGTTCAAATCAGGTGGGGGGCGGATCTGGAGCACCAGGCGTGTCTGGGACACCAAAACGCTTGTTTGCAGCCGTTATTTTGTCACTCCTTGCTCGTTTCCTACGGTTTTTTCGACACTGGAAGCCTAGGATCCTTCTCGCCTATCATTTCACTGCGGAAAGTCACCGACGATGATCATCGTGAACGCTGCCTTTGAATTTTTTACACATTTTTTTCGTGTCACATGGTTTTTTTGCACAGTATCCAGAGGTCAATGTTCGATCAGAGGAAGAGATGCAGAGAGAGGCAGATTATAAAAGCAAAATGTCCTTTTCAAGGCAGCAGACATGTTCAAAATGGTGTTGATTTTATGTAGTAAATCAAAGGTTCGAAGCAAGTAGTATGGGAAACTAATGAAAAAACCGACGAAAACTGCATGCAAATACAGGAATAACGGGTGTTTTTGTTATGGGGTAAAATTGGATGAGTTATGTCCGAGCGGTTGAAATAGCTAATGGTAACGATAAAACGCGATTACCTTCAGTACCAGCATGATTTTGCTTGCACTGCGTGACGCAGAAGCGGCTGGCCGCAACCTCGGACCGAATTTAACTTTGATAGGACAGTATTGTGGAACAGTTTCGAAACAGCTGAGCTATCAAGATGTTTCCAGTTTTCACTTTATTACTGAAATTAACATCCTTAAATCAATTAGTACACCTATACAACACGTAATTTAATCATTCCACTAAGGAACCAATAATTCTGTTAAGGACACCTGCATGACGATTTTTTATTCGTCCGGTATTCTGCAGTTCTACGCGATCAAAAACGATAATTCGCTAGCGAAGATATGCAAATCAAGAAGTATATTCTCCAAAAATCATCTCGATTGCGGATGATTGATGGTTGTTTTTCGGCTATTATTGGTGTTCTCCTTTTCTGAGCAATTGAAAACATTTCCTTAGTTGATCGAAAACTGAAAAAAAATCAACAGAGAAAAATCATAGAAATGGTGTCTACTTCAGAGATTCGGTCGAATCATTTTAGGTTGCAAAAATTGAGAACTTGCTCTACTTCGCCGATTTCAAGGTTTTGCTGAGTTCCATGAGTTACTGAAACTCTTCCAGAAAAAAATTCAAAAAATCTTCAGAAAATCTTTACCACTGGAATATTGCAGAAAATTTCCTGTTTCAGAGCTGCTATAAGAGTAATTTCCGGCGTGCAGATCGGTTATTAGGGTGGGAACCATACTTGGGCCGAATCGAATGATCGAATCATCATCCGATTGGAAAAAAAGTCGACTTCGATTAAATCGACTAAGTCGACTATTCAAAAAGTGGAAAATCCGGCTAAAGCGAAAAGTCGATCATTCGAAAAAGTCTAATTTTCGGCTTATTCGAAAAGTCGATCATTCGAAAATTTGCCCAAGTATAATGGACACGATCGTCAGAATAGGAAATGGGAAGAACAGCAACAACACCGCAGAAACCCTAGAAACGGCAAAAACTTTCTTGGAATCTATGCTTCTATTCTAATATTACTGCCAGTTTTCAGAATGTGCACAGACTCATCATTTATATACTTTGAGATCCTGCTATGTTTAGGGAAAAACCGAAACTTCGTCTTGGGATAGCCATTCATATGGGTTATATACTGTTTATCGGAGTGAAATTCCGGTCCGAAGTTGCGAAGAATCGCTGCTGCCACAAATACGCCTCGCAAACTCTGAAGTTTTCGATAATCTTACGAGCAGGTTAAAATGCTAAAATCATGTTTCGATGGGCCTTATGAGCGTGGAGAAACTTGCAGTTCAGTTATTATTAGTTACAAAGAGCGTTATTCGGCAGGCAACTTAGTGGACGTCGGAAGCGTGACAAATATTTGCAGGAACAACTAACTGAAAGGCTTTTGCAACCTCTTCCTTTATTGATCAGTTTCATCGTTTTCCACCCTTCACTTTGCTCGTGCGCTACACATACTTTCTCAAATCTTTCTTTTTCACTGCTTATCAAATTTCCTTTGAGAAACCTGTTAAGCACGGGTGAAAAAATATATAACAGCGTGTTCAGAAGTCAGGTTTTGACGGCTCTGTGGCATTTGATTAACAGAAAAATTAAAGTTTTAACAATTTTTAGGCACAATCTTTATATTGGGGCTAGCTGAAATCATCAATGCCGCCTAAGACTCTAAAAATGCGCTTCCAGAGTGTTATGGCCTCCCAAAAATGGACTTGGGGTTGATAATCTAGAACATATGGGTCGCTAATCCGTGCGAATGTCTAACAACTTTGAAAAGAATAGCACCAAGAGCTCTACTGGAAAATTATGTGGTGGTTTTTCAACTGATGAAATCATATTATACTTATAATATAGTTATTAATTGATGATATTTTTATATTAGATAGAGAATCTGAATATCCTTATCAAAAAAGATTTGGCATGAAGATTAGAGTTACTACGGCTATTTTGGTATTACAGAGAAGTTTTCGGGCGATATTTTAAGCTTTCATGCTTTGCAAAAAGGTTTCGAGTAGTTTTCTACGGTCTTCTCTTCGTGGCGAACTAACGATGTTTTCAAGTGATAGCGCAACGGAATTAGTACAGGATCGCATTTGATTAAAGTGTGTGGTAGCAGTAGTGAATATTTATATCTGTCGATGCCTATTAAATCGCCTACTCTGCCCTAAATGAAATAACACCAATTCGTGAAATTTCTTCTTTTTGGAGCCCTAACTTCATATGTAACTGAGTAATACAAGCAATTCCCTATTTAAACCTGTTTATATCACTAATTATTTATTACTTTATCAAACAACCAATTATAAGTGTTTTTCAAATTTTGAAAACAAAATCAATACTTTGCAAAATAAATATTGCTGATTAGTGATTTGTTTAAACTTTCCAACTGGAGAAATTGGCGTCTCAAGTTTATCGCACAAAAAAGAAATTTTGTGAATTAAAGTTTGTGAAAAAAGTTGCTAAAGCTGCTCTCATGAAGGAATCCCGTGAGTCATTGTGGGTGTCATAATCTAGTGCTATCAGAAGCCGAATGTTCTTTCATTAGAGGTAGACTTTTATTCTCCTATGAACGGTTTCAACCGCTCCCAATACATAGATGCACATGTAAGTAACTAACACGCGGGCGTAGCCCCTCGCCCCGATCTCCCGTCGTCGCAACGCGAACCCCGCGGCGCCGCGACTAAAGGCCGCGGCGGGGGGTTTGCGGCGCAACACCAATAGTTGGAATCAACATTTTAGAGAGTTACAGAACAGTTCCGAAAATGTTGCGAACACATTAGGGAATGAGGCTGCGTAGCTTACGATCACGATTTCAACAACTTACGGAAGACTTCGGTAAGTTGTTGAAATTAGTGTTCGCAACATTTCTGAAATCTTCAGAGAAGTCGTGCTCGGATCACGAGGTTCCGACAAGATTATCTTCTAGCTGTGTGCTGTAACAGCGGATATCTGCGATTGCGGACCGGAATTTCGCTCCGATAATGACAGTAGCTGGGAACTGAATCGAAACGGTGCAGCTATTAATTTGCATTTATTTATTATTTTTTTCAATATACTATAATAATAAATATGGTCACATTATTCCTTATTTTCAAACATCATATAAAATTTATGCTTAACAATAAGCAACGACTGATTCGTTGAAGAAGTTGCATTTCATTTATTTTTTTTTGCAATCTCCAATTCTTATTGGCTAAAATTACTTTCCGATCAAATAGGGGGGAATAAGAGTAAGACAAAAATTTGTATACTAATCTCATCCAATGGAAGTCAGATATGCAAAGTGAAGACTGAGGAATGTTGCGAGCACAATGACAGGACGTGCTGCTTGAGGAGCACGTCCTCCTGCAGCACGTCCGCTTGTTATACGTGATCTCAAAATGGGAAGCTGAACCGATATAACCGATATAAAGGAAACCAATTATTTCTGTAATGCGCTCTGATGCAGAGCTAATCGGCTTCCTCTCACAATCAGAGGACTTGTGGTAGGATCAGAGTGTTTGTGTAATTATAGTCTTTCAAGAAGTCGATCATCCGAAGAAGTCAACCCTAGAGTAGTTCGAGGACTTGGAGAATCAAAGAGGAGTAGTTATCGATTTATTGAACAGGTTGTTCGTTTGACATAGCAAGCCATAGTGAAGGACCATTCTAAATTGTGCTGTGGCGGAAGAATAGGTGCTACGCGATGAAAACGCCTGCAAAGGTGAAAGCAAAGGGCGGAAGTGAGCGGAGCTACCTTTACCTGACGCAGCTCGAAAAACCTTCCTCCAGAACTGTTTCACCTTGGACGTTTTCAATCAGAATTTCACTGAATTCATTGAGCCAAATAACTGTTCAACTTTTCTCCAACAGCCGCCATGAACTAGGGATTTAACGTCGAAATTCCTTCTTGTCAACGGGGCGGACCCTCTCTTTGTATTTGCACTTTATCGATCCAAAGATCGATAAAGAATGGCTCACCGAAAATCCATAGCCTTAATTTTACTAAAAGAAAAGAAATTGCCTTACGACGGACGTGTTACATGTCGGTATTTGTTTCAATACTAGGTGATACATACGATTGAAGAAACTACGAAATTATCTGTCGACCCAATACATGTAAGAGCATATTGTTTGAAAATCGCATTGAATGTGGATGAGTGTTGGTTGTTTTTTTTGGCTATTTCGTGATGTTCTGCAATTTTGAGCAATTGAGAACCATTCACTACCTGATTAAAAACAGCGAAAATTAGTAAAAGAAAGCATAGAAATGTTGTCTGCTTCTGCAGCTTGATCGATTCATTTCAGATTCCCAAAAACCACGAATTTTTCTTCATTTCGAGAGTTAATGAAACTTCCTGCTAAAAAAATTATAAATTGTTTTGCAAACTCTTGAAAAATTGGTTGTTTTAGATAGTTGGAGAACTCCAATTAACACTTAAATGTCGCTGAGAGTTTCCTGTTTAAGCACAGTTATAAGAGTTTCGGCAAATGGAACACGTTGATTCAACCATAAACGCATCCAGGTTCTTGCAAGACATCCTCCTGATCTCGCTCTATCGGTACAGAGCACTAGGTCACGGTTAGCTGCAGCAAATAGAAGTAACCCCCCTTTCATACTTCGAAAACGGCGAAAAAAATCGTAGAAATCCGCGAAAAAAATCGCTGAAATCCGCGATTTTCGTCGCTGATATTACGGATTTCCCTAGAAACAGGCTAATCGTGCGAGGACCATCTGAAATCACGGGTAGGGACGCAGAGGGATCTTTGTAGTGTTGAAGGGGATGAATTTCGTCCACATTCTGAGAGAGGTTTGCACTCAGTAATTGCTCCTTCTGTTTGGGAATGCTCCGTATAATGCGACAAGCCTTCAGAAGTAGATTTCTGGCCACCGTACGGAGTGGATAGTGTTGCAAGGAGTGAGCAGGACTTCGGGGGATTTGTGCAGGACGTCATAGAAGGTGCGCAGGACTTCAGTGGGAGTGTTCAGGACGTCATTGAAAGTGTGCAGGACGTCATAGAAAGCGTGCAGGACTTCAGTGGGAGTGTGCAGGACGTCATAGACAGTGTGCAGGACTTCAGTGGTAGTGTGCAGGACTTTAGGGGGAGTGTGCAGGACGTCATAGAAAGTGTGAAGGACACCAGTGGGAGTGTGCAGGACGTGATAGAAAGTGTGCAGGGCTTCTGTGGGAGTGTGCAGGACGTGATAGAAAGTGTGCAGGACTTCAGTGGGAGTGTGCAGTACTTTAGGAGGAGTGTGCAGGACGTGATATAAAGTGTGCAGGACACCAGTGGGAGTGTGCGGGACGTCATAGAAAGCGTGCAGGACTTCAGTGGGAGTGTGCAGGACGCGATATAAAGTGTGCAGGACACCAGTGGGAGTGTGCAGGACGTCATTGAAAGTGTGCAGGACGTCATAGAAAGCGTGCAGGTTTTCAGTGGGAGTGTGCAGGACGTCATAGACAGTGTGCAGGACTTTAGTGGTAGTGTGCAGGACTTTAGGGGGAGTGTGCAGGACGTGATAGAAAGTGTGCAGGGCTTCTGTGGGAGTGTGCAGGACGTGATAGAAAGTGTGCAGGACTTCAGTGGGAGTGTGCAGTACTTTAGGAGGAGTGTGCAGGACGTCATAGAAAGTGCGCAGGACATCAGTGGGAGTGTGCAGGACGTCACAGACAGTGAGCAGGACTTCAGTGGTAGTGTGCAGGACGTTAGGGGGAGTGTGCATGACGTCATAGACAGTGTGCAGGACTTCAGTGGTAGTGTGCAGGATGTGATAGAAAGTGTGCAGGACCTATGTGGGAGTGTCAGATGAACGACAACAGGAGCCTGAATAACAAGCTGCACGTCTTTCTGCTGCGGGCTGTCCAGTAAATCGCAGCGGAAGCAGACTTGTGCACACTCTCCGAGCTGTCCTGCACGAGTATTGGGATCAGAATGTCATTTTTCCTAGATTCTCGGACCGGGCATTGCATTTGTTCGTCTGCAGTCTGTACGCATCGCATTGATACTGGCACGGATCGCACTGATGTGTTATAATATACGTGCACCTAGTTTGCGCCAACGCGAAATAAGAATCGCAAAGTACGACTGCGATCCGTGCCCAGTGTAGATGGATAAATGCAATACACGGTCCAAGAATCCAAAAATATGATGTTGTTATCCCAATACTCGTACAGGACAGCTCGGAGAGTCCGCAGAAGTTTGATGCCGCTGCGCAGCACCAGACAACACGCAGCAGAAAGGCGTGCAGGTTGTTGCCAGGTTTCTGTTTCTGCCCATCTGCGCACTCCCACTGAAGTCCTGCACACTTTCTATGACGTCCTGCACACTCCCACTGATGTCCTGCGCACTTTCTGTGGTGTCCTGCACACTCCTCCTAAAGTCCTGCACACTCCCACTGAAGTCCTGCGCACTTTCTATGACGTCCTGCACACTCCCCCCGAAAGTCCTGCACACTCCCACTGATGTCCTGCACACTCCCACTGATGTCCTGTGCACTCCCCCTAAAGTCATGCACACTCCCACTGATGTCCTGCACACTCCCACTGATGTCCTGCACACTACCACTGATGTCCTGTGCACTTTCTGTGACGTCCTGCGCACTCCCCCTAAAGTCCTGCACACTCCCCCTAAAGTCCTGCACACTCCCACTGATGTCCTGCACACTCCCACTGATGTCCTGCACACTCCCACTGATGTCCTGTGCACTTTCTGTGACGTCCTGCGCACTCCCCCTAAAGTCTTGCACACTCCCACTGTTTCTATGACGTCCTGCACACTCCCCCCGAAAGTCCTGCACACTCCCACTGATGTCCTGCACACTCCCACTGATGTCCTGTGCACTCCCCCTAAAGTCCTGCACACTCCCACTGATGTCCTGCACACTCCCACTGATGTCCTGCGCACTTTCTATGACGTCATGCACACTCCCCTTAAAGTCCTGCACACTCCCTCTAAAGTCCTGCACACTCCCACTGATGTCCTGCACACTCCCACTGATGTCCTGTGCACTTTCTGTGATGTCCTGCCTAAAGTCCTGCACACTCCCACTGATGTCCTGTGCACTTTCTCTGACGTCCTGCGCACTCCCCCTAAAGTCCTGCACACTCCCACTGAAGTCCTGCGCACTTTCTATGACGTCCTGCACACTCCCGCCGAAAGTCCTGCACACTCCCACTGATGTCCTGTGCACTCCCCCTAAAGTCCTGCACACTCCCACTGAAGTCCTGCGCACTTTCTATGACGTCCTGCACACTCCCCCCGAAAGTCCTGCACACTCCCACTGATGTCCTGCACACTCCCCCTAAAGTCCTGCACACTCCCACTGAAGTCCTGCGCACTTTCTATGACGTCCTGTACACCCCCCCCGAAAGTCCTACACACTCCCACTGATGTCCTGCACACTCCCACTGATGTCCTGTACAATCCCCCTAATGTCCCGCGCACTTTCTATGACGTCCTGCACACTCCCACTGATGTCGTGCACACTCCCACTGATGTCTTGAGCACTTTCTATGACGTCCTGCACACTCCCTCTAAAGTCCTACACACTTTTTGTGGTGTCCTGCACACTCCCACTGATGTCCTGCGCACTTTCTACGACGTCCTGCACACTCCCCAAAAGTTCTGCACAATCTCACTGATGTCCTGTGCACTTTAATACACAATACTCTATGCGAGCTTAAAGGCAGTGTTCACGATGAAAATCGTTTTTCTGTTTTTAACGGCCCCATGCTGATTCCAATGGTGTATCTGAAATCATACAAGACCTTCTGGGAACGGAGTTATGGTCCCTCAAAAATTGAGCTAGGGAAAATGGTGGACGAGTTGTCCGAGGCTTGTAACTTCCGTCTTTCGCAGCCGATCTATGCGAGCTGACCTGAGTAAAGAGAGAAGCTGAGAATAAAGGGAAGAACGGGGCTAATGATTGAAAATCATCGCTCATCTCACGATCTCGAGCATTCGTTTGTTCACGTCGGTGGGCGTGTGATGCGCTTTTGGGGTTTTCAATGCGCTCGAATTTGCAACTTCGGGCTCTTTTGGGGCTCTTCCTGGCTCGATTTCATGCGTTCTTTCTACGTTAACGTTACAGAGTGTCCCTCCACTACACAATCCTAGTGGAATTTCGAAAACTTTTTTCATCGTGAACACTGCCTTTAACAAAAATATGCTGCTAATAACTTCTCTAGGATGACGCTGTAGCGACAAGAATCATCTCAACCATTCTTCTCGCAAATCCTCAAACTGCGAAAAAAATCGCTCAAATTTTTTCGATGAATTCGATAAAACAACTGTGAGCGAAATTTATCGCTGAAATCCGCGTCAAAAATCGCAGCTTGAATGTGCGATTTTTTTCGCCAGCGATAAAATTCGCGTTACTCTGGTATGCTTAACCATTGCAGATCTGCGATTTTTTCGCAGCTTCCGAAGTATGAAAGGGGGGTAAGACGTGGTGCAGTGAAAAATGCGCGAGCAACATTGGCGATGTCGCCAAAGACAACAACTGTTTCTTTGGGGCATTTTTAGTTGTGAAACAGTGAGACATCAAAATGTTCTAGAAATCATTTGCAATGGAAGTTAGGGAAAAAGTTATGATTAATGCAGTTTGTATACGGAGGGTACTCGAATACTGAACTAGATTCTTCTCCATACGAACTGTGAGGTTTAGAATTGCAAGAAAATTGTTGCAATCTTCCTTCGAGGGAAACAGTTTCAGTGAATGATTGGTTTTCCTGGAGGAAATATGAAGCAGTCACGCGACAAAAAAAAGGTCGAACTGACGAGAATTTTTGACATTTTGATGTGAAAAATTCTCCGTTTCAATGTGGGTAGCAGGAGTCAGATACGTCGATCTGAATCTCATACAATCGCTGCACCAATTGCGAGTGTAATATGCACTCAATTCGAAGACAAGGGGAATCCGAGCACAGTCAGGGGTGTACTGCTAGGGGAACACGTGCCCCCATAGTGTTTCAAACTACAGCACGTGCTCCAACAAAGAAGACGTTCAGTGTGCGCATGATGCACATTCAACTCGATAACAAATGATTTTCTGAAGAAGAGAGCATACGGCGCACTCTAGTGGCGGAATACAGAACTTGGCAGCGTCGCCGGAGCAATAACCGAAGTTTGCGTGCTTACCTAACCCAGCAACTGGAGACCTCGTCCTACCGCTGGCGGCCTCAGATGGTGCTCAGCACGCTGGCCGATTTCCGTGTCGATGTACCTGCGGCGCCATGTGTCAGTGTGCTGCTACGATAACGTTGGACTGCTTTGCAGCACGGGCTCCTGCGATTAAAATTTGCAGCACGTTCTCCTGGAATGAAATTTAGCGGCAGGTGCTGCTGTTTCGAGCACGTGCCCCGGCAATAGAGCCTCACGATGAGTGTGGTCACTCGAATTGAATGCATAATCGACGCGCATCGTTTGCGGCAATTTCCTGAGACATTTTTGATCGTACAATGGTCACCTACATTACCTCATTGATAGTACGATCAGACAATTTGAAGAAATTGTGAATTCTCTAGGCATTCAAGAAGTTGATCATACAAAAAATTAACTTCAAAGTCGTTTGAGGAATCGATGATCCAAAAACGGGTAGTGTTCAAATTGCTGGAAAAGTTGTTTATCAAACATCACCCTATTTGCAGCCATGGCCACAGTGAAGTGTCATTTTCTATTTCGCGTTCGGGCTAAAGTCTGGCCGCTTTAAGTCGAAAAAGATTGCAGAGTTGAAGGCAAGGGGCGAGAATAAGCGGAGATTCCTGAAAATTGGCCATGGAGCACAAAGACCCAAACCACTAAACCAGGAATCAGAAAACCAAAAATTGGAAAAACATTGTTCACTCACTGAAAAAAGCAATCATTTCATGGTAAAAATGCTTGAATGATTGGATTAGGCCAAAAGCCAGCTAGTCATAGGAGCGAAATTCCGGACCGCACTCGCGGACAACCGCTGTTGCATCCCGCAACACCATGACGATCGTGTTGGGACCGCGTGGTCTCAGCGCGATTTTTATTGTGTAGCGTGACGCAACAGCGATTGTCCGAAGGTCCTTGAAAAATCCAGTCTCTCGCTAGATGACCAGATCAAATTATGGCTGTTTCGGAAAATTCATTGGGTACGACTCTTAGACAGCTGTGAAATGCTGACATTCGCAGCCGCATCTACAGCAATGCGTAAATTGGGTATTCTCTCGTTTGCATGATCTATATTCATTTCTGGTAAAATGATGGAAACATTTTCAGTGAATGGCTAGATTATTTTTTTTTGAGAAAATTTGACGAAGTAATGCGATCGATGACAAAATGACGAGAAATAATGGCAGTTCAACGTTAAAAAATCTCCGCTTCAAGAGGAGTACATATAGCCGACGCAGAAACCGCCAGGGTTTCCGTTCAGTCCGTACTTTTATTCTAATAATCTAATAAATGCAATCGAACACACGTGGCACGCACGCAAGTGATCGATCATCTCAGACAACAGGTGCGCACTGACCGCTGGCAATCAAGGCCTCTACGGGCGGTACGCCGGCAAGTTGCGGGCGGATCGCTGCTCATCGTGGCCTTGGCGGGCGGATCGCTGGCTATCAAAGCCCTTGCGGGCGGATCGCTGCGTTTTGGCGGGCGGATAGCGGCACCTGGAAAACTTGATCACGCTAGCGGGCGGATCGCCAGCAAGCTCTAAAGATCCGCCCGTAACCGCGATCCGCCCGCAAGGGCTTTGATAGCCAGCGATCCGCCCGCTGAGGTATGAGATGCAGCTATCCACCCGCAACTTGCCAGCGATCCGCCCGCCGAGGCTTTGATAGCCAGCGATCCGCCCGCCACTGCTTTGATAGCCGGCGATCCGCCGGCGCAAATCTTACACGGTGCAACCTGTCAAACATTGACGAGTTCTTTTCTGGTATCAGTATCATGCTCAGAGTAAACAAACCGAAGGGTATAAAAGGAGCTCCATCGCACTGAATGCTCACTCGGCATTTCAAGGCCGATCCTGGAAGGTGACTTCAAGTCACCTTTGAAGGATCACTCAGAAGCCGAAGAATAATTTTTGGCAGCTGAGGGGATGGTCCCCACGGCTAGGGGAGGGGGTGGTCCCTCACACGGAGACCGTGGTGGGAACCCACGGAAACCAAAATGTGGCATCGAGAATGGATCGCTGGCTACTGGCGGGCGGATCGCTGGCATTACTTCCGGGCGGATCGCTGGCTGCCGCCGGCGGATCGCTGGCTCCTTCCGGGGGGATCGCTGGCTACTGCCGGGCGGATCGCTGGCTACTGCCGGGCGGATCGCTGGCTACTGCCGGGCGGATCGCTGGCTACTGGCGGGCGGATCGCTGGCTACTGGCGGGCGGATGGCGGGGGGGGGATGTCGATCCGCCTGCCAAATGCCAGCGATCCGCCCGCACCTGTCTGAGATACCTCGCAATTCCTCATCCATATTCTTCGAGGGTCCGCTATGTTTTTGAAAAAACTTAAATTTCGCATTGGGATAGCTATTCCTATGGGGGTATACACGGACCTTATCAGAGCGGAGTTCCGGTCCGCAGTTACGAACAACCGCTGTTGCCACACATACGCCACGCAAAACCGCGCTAGGATCACCGAGCTCCTTCACGATTAGCTTCTAGCTCCGGACCGAAATTTCGCCCCGATAAGGACACTATGTATCTGAGAACCGTATTGAAACTTTTTAACTATCAACTTGTACTTCATCATTATATTTTGTAGTAAACTATAACCATAAATATGCTCACATTATTACGTATATTTATGTATCATATGAATTTAGGCTTCACATTAAAGGCAGTGTTCACGATAATCTTCAATTTTGAGATTATTCGCAAAATCGATTAATTGATTTCCGGGTGGAAATAAAATAACGTAGAAACTGAAAAAAAACGAACCAGAAGTGCACCAAATCCTTTACTCTCACCCCGCCACTTTACCCTCACAGGAACTGTTCTTGGTGACGATGAAATATTTTGTGACCCGTCCTTTGCAATTTTCTGCTTTTTGTTGCTCCGTCCCTTCCTTCGGACCTTGACTAATACTGTTTTGCATAGAATAATTTTCATTTTCGACTGACCCCATTTTTCACCGGTCCCAACCATCGGGAACACGTTCATCCAATCGGACAACTAGTCCAGGCTAGAGAATAATGTCACATAAATACGACTTTTTGATGCGTTTCTCGCCGTTTCTTCGTAATTTTGGTAACACTTAGAGGCCAACGCATTGTTTTATGTGAAAAACTCGGAAATGAAAACCATCGTGAACAGTGCCTTCAAGCAAAGAATGATTCGTTGAAGAAAACGCATTTTCAAACTTTACGACCAGAACCTAGAAAAATAGAATAATATGAGGAAAAAATTTTCACCCACCACTTCTAGTGCACCTCAAATATGCATTCAAATTGAAAATCGTTTCGAGCACAGTGAGAGCACGTGCTGGACATGGGAGGACTCGTGAGAGGGGGGTGGGGTAAAAATTTAAAATCTTGTATTGTTTCTTATTATCTCCTCTCTGACCCCCGAAAAACCGTCGTTCAAATCCCTCTCTGTGTTCGCGATGGTCCGTACCTATACAAGGCTACAATAAATTTGAATGCACCGCCATCCTCAAATAATCACTTCGAAACGGGGAGTTCTTTGTACTGAAAATTCAGGATTAATAATGAGTTCGAATATTTTAGTTGTAGACTGTCTATATGTCATTCCGTCTGAAAAGGGTTATTTAATGTCTGTGGTAACTTCAAGGCAGAGGATGATTTATCGCGCTCTCTTCACGTAAGAAATGAATATTTTCGTTTATAAGCAACTCCGTAACTGTTAAAGGCACAGTACACCCTCAGATACGAATTTTAAGATTTTCGTGTAATTGTGTAGAAGATCCCTCATGTATAACACGTGCCAAATGCGAGATCTCAATTCCACCAAACAAGCGAGATATAGGCAACCACCGAATGATCAAAATTCCGAATCACCGAAAAAACGTAATTTTCGGATTGATCCGAGATCCAAGTTCCGTTTATCCTCTCTATTCGAATGACTCGGATTATCCAATGTTGTTATTTTGAATCTATATCCAACACGTTTGATTTTTGAGTGATCCGAAATCCGAGTAGCCCAATTTTTTTTTGATTCGGATCCAATGTATTGTAACCAACAATTTCTTGCGAATTTTTGAAAAATCCTTCTTTTTTGGGAGAAAGCTTCAGTGAATCATGGCAATCGGTAATACCTTGAACTTGGCGAAATAAAAAAACGCAATTGAGATGTCGCAGGAAAAGCGAGAAAAATGAGAATGTAATGACTCACTCATTAAGAAAGGTGATTCATTAAAAATGACTCCCCCCCCCTCTGATGGCTCTTTCGATAAATTGTGAATCGGTCACTACACACATTCTGTATGTTTTATTTGAGCAATAAAACTGAAAAAGCATAGATTTTCCAGAAGCAAGACTACATATATGTATGTGCAGT
Organism: Aplectana chamaeleonis; assembly: GCA_029168955.1. Lineage (NCBI taxonomy): Eukaryota > Metazoa > Nematoda > Chromadorea > Rhabditida > Cosmocercidae > Aplectana > Aplectana chamaeleonis. The sequence continues at coordinate 85,051 of JAPDOI010000868.1, read as the reverse complement.
CGGCACGAATCCCTATGATACTTCTAAATCCCTATTGGCGCAAACTCAGTGCAGATACATATGTATATTTTGACATACGTGCACTACGAGTAAGCGCCAACTCCTAATAAGGAACTGAAAGTATCAGTATTTCTCACGACGTCACTGTAATTTCATTGAATGTTGAGTAGATTCAGCTGAGAGAGCTGGCCTCGATTACGTCGAGTACTAGAAGCTCTGAGTTTTCAGATAGATGGAAATATTGATAATGCATAAAAGGCAATTCTGAGGTCGCTCACCACTGACAAAAGGAATTGAAATATTCACCTTCAAACTTAGGATTTCCTGTGTTTATTTTCGCTCTTCCCCTATGACTGAGCCAGGTCTGAGAGAATGTTTTCTGGTGGGTGGGGTAATTGCCTGTACACACCGTTATAGATATCGACGAAATTCCCATGCCATCTTGAGTCCAACCTTTAGGCAATCATATCCCTTTTATCCACTTCACGTACAGATTCAAAAGCCTCGAAACAAACCTTCTGACGCTCTGCCACATATGTGTAACCTACCTGAAACGGGAAGTTTTTCCATTGCTCTCGAATGGGTTCAACATCTTTTTGTCATCGGAAGCCCTGATGCGTCTTATTTTTAAAGATTTTACTGTCCGACTTGAACTCCTAGTTCATTTCGAGCTGTTGGAGAGGAGGAAGTGGACGGTTATTTTGAGAGAGAACCTCTTGAACTGTTTCTCGTGAGGGGCCGAAGAAAAATTTTGTGAAAGAGGCCGAAAAAATAAGTTATCTTATGAAATTCTAATGGAAATTTGTAATCATCAAACCTTTCCGAAATGCTTCACCGCCAGAATAACCCCGGGTTTGAGTGTTCCCTACATAGGCAGTGTTCACGATTAAAGGCAGTGTTCACGATAATCTTCGATTTTGAGACTGATAGCTAAATCGATTTTTTGGCTCCCAGATAGAAGTGAAATGAGGAAGAAACCGTGAAAATGCACAAGAAGGGCACGAAATCCTCTACTCTCACCACACAAATTTACTCTCTCAGGAACTGTTCGTTGTGACAATGGCATCTTTTGTGGACCCGTCTTTTGCAATACTCTACTCTCTGTTGCTCCGTTCTTTCCTTCGGACCCTATCTGAAACTGTTTTGGCTAAAAAATCCTTCCATTCAAAACTAGCCCAAATTGTCATCGGTGACAACAACCGTGAACATGTTCATCCAAGCGGGCAACTAGCACAGGACAGAGAATAATGTCACTGAAATAAGACGTTTCAGGGCATTTCTCGCCATTTCTCTGTAGATTTGGGAACACTTGATGGCCAGCGCATTGTTTTGAGTGGAAAACTCCGGAACGAAAATTATCGTGAACACTGCCTTTGATATGTCGACCTGGTTCAGAACGATCGCTGCGAGTAACGAGAAAAAACAGGCTCGGGACAACTCGTCCGCAAACTTCTCACCGTTCAAATTCAGAATCCCCGAGGGACCATAACTCCGTTCGCAGTGAGTTCTGAGCAAAAATTTTGACATTCCGGCAGTGAAAATTATAGAATTAGAAGGCTTATAAAAATTTAGTGGTAAAAAATCAACACTGGGCGACACTCAACTTTTTTACACTGTGAACATGATTTCTGAGCCTGAAGGTTTTCAATTGAAAACATTTCAAAATCGAAAATGTCAAGCTTTGAACAGCCCTGTACCGCTCCCTTGCAATTTCTCCCGATGAAGCGAGTGGTTGAACGATTTTTCAGAGTGTGTGACCTGGCTGAGTGTTGAATAAAGAGCGAAAGAAAAAAAAACACAAGAAAACATTTTATCGTAGTTTGTTTCTGGAAATTGTAACTTCTTTTGTCGTCTGTGAGCTACCTTAGAATTGACTTTTGACTACTAGGCATACAAAAGAACACTAGTTTTGCAAAAGAAACAAGATTTTTGCAAGCATCCGTTGCCGAAAAATGTTGGATTTATGGGAAATTATTGGGTTTCGTCAAGCAAGAAATTTCCTGTTCCAGCTAGGGTACAAATGAGTGGCCTCACAAGACGTTTCGTTCTCTCGTTTGTCACGCTATAAAAGAAGTCGCGCAGCTTTGAAGAGTAGGATGGAGCTGGCGCGGAGCTGCGTAGCTGCCCCTTCCTTCATTGGGTTGATGCAGTTTTTCCCGCTCGACTATGCATAAGCCTTCGGACGAACTAATTTACCTCATAGGAACGATACAAGCCAGGTCGATAATTTGTAGCTCTGAATATCCGACATCTGCAAAGTTTAGCATACAGAAAATGACCGACTTCGAGTATACTAGGGGAACCAAGGATAAATTGAGTTAATTGTTTTCTGTCCAGATTTTTCGTTCGAATACGGTCACTTCGACTGGTTTTTGAAGCGAATTCCATTTGCCCAATAACAAAGTTCGGCAGCGGTTGCCAGCGGAAGCGAAACTCTGATGTATAAATAAGCCGCAATTTGCACCGATCTTCTCAGCCGAACTTGTATGGTCTACGTATGAAATTTAGTTTCGCGAATGGACCATGCGCGATGATTGCGGCTGGCCGACCTGCGTTGGCGGTATCACCGGCCAACGAGGTTTCTATCGCGTGCGGCGATCCACCGACGAAGCCCCGGTCATTCACCAGACTTAAAGGCAGTGTTCACGATAAAAAATGTGCTCCAGTTTCCTCTAGGAATCGATAGTGGAGGGGCACACTGTAACGTTGACGTCGAAAGAAAGCATGAAAACGAGCCAGGAAACGCTCCAAAAGAGCCCAAAGTTGGACACCCGTCAGCTCGTCACCTCCAGATGCACTTTCCACGCCCACCCACGTGAAAAAATGAATGCTCAAGATCGTGAGATGAGCGATGTTTTCCAATCATTACCCGTTCTTCCCTTCATTCTCAGCTTCTCTGTTTACTCAGGTCAGCTCGCATAGATCGGCTGCAAAATACGGAAGTTACAAGCCTCGGACAAATCGTCCACCATGTTTCCTTAGCTAAATCTTTGAGGGACCATAACTCCGTTCCCAGAAGGTCTTGTACGATTTCAGAGACATCATTAGAATCGTCATGGGGCCGTTTTCAAGATAGGCGGAGAAACAGAAAAACGATTTTCATCGTGAACACTGCCTCTAAATGATTACGTGGTCTCTAGATTGTGCTCAAAAGAGGAACACTAAAATGTTAACATTTTGACAGCCTCATTCACAAAATTGCATTTTCTAGCGTTGTTCTGCTTCGGAAGGCCACCCCACCACAATAGTTTTTCGTAGAAAGTTGAAAAACGAAGTTTAAAGTGAACAGTGCCCTTTTTGTTCACTCGAGTAACTCTAAACTCTAAAACAAACGAAAAATGAAAACGAAAAATATAATTTAGATAAGAATAAAGACCGTAGAGGCTCATGCTCAAGCTCTACTAAAAATTTGCCTTTTCCTTCAGCTCTGGACTGAAATATAAAATAATAATCCGGGCGACTTCAGCCCAAATAATATTTTAAAGTCCTTAAAACATCTGAAAAACGCGATTTGGACAGGAAAAACCGTAAACAATTCCGGTTATCAAGACAGAATCTCGGTGAATAAAATATTGTTAGGCGGTACGATCACATCTCTCCAGGGTCTAACTATGGCCTAAAAACATAGTAAGTGTAGATTTCCTGAGAATACCTATAATACAACCACACTTTTCGATGATTTTCTTGAGGACAGTGTTCACGAAGAAAAAGTTGCACGTTTTTTTTGGCTAAAATGTAAGCTTTGGGTCCCTCTAAGAAGATTGAGAACGGAAGTGCGACGAAAAACGGCTGGTAAGTGGGTGAAAATCTCGTGAGCCAGCCAACCCTTTGGGCCACTCCGCCCACGTCCTATAAGAGTTCCCCTGATTTCGTGGTTAAATGAGCGACGGTTTCCCATCAAAAGCCTCGCTCTTCTTTTCGTTCTCAACGTCTCTCTTTACTCAGGTCAGCTCGCACACATCGGCTGCAAAAGACGGGAGTTACAAGCCTCGGACAACTCGTCCACAATGCTTTCCTAGCTGAATTTTGAGGGGTCATAACTCCGTTTATTGGGGGTCTTGTACTATTCCAGGGACATCATTGAAATCAGCATGGGACCGTTTTCAAGATAGACGGAAAAACAGAAAAAACGACTCTTATCGTGAACACTGCCTTTGACTGCTGTTCATATTCTGCTTTCATACACGATGCCGACATTTCTTCCTTAAGTTGTCAGTTGAGCTGAAAATCAGCCTCCGCAAAATAGCAAACACTTGCGAATTTCTTTCCTTGAGAAAGATTTCACGGAGTGTGTCAATTAGGAAATGACCATGTACAGATCAAACGGTGCGGTTGTTCTTATCAGGTCAGCCATGAATATGCAAGAACAACCGCTTGAGGGGCTTCCGAATCGAAATTCACAGCAGGTGATTTTTGCATCTCTACTATTATTTTTTGGAAGTTTGTCCCAATATTGGAGAGGATTTTGAAAGAAAAATTCTCCACCGAAGCCGAAATTTAGCTCCCCCACAGAGTTCTAACCTCTAAGGAATGTTGATTCCATGTCTCTAAACCGCGAGCAAAAATCGAAGAACGGCACTTCTTACCACCCCGATATTCGTTGTACAAATAATTGTGTGGGAAAAGTTTATGAAATTATTATGCATTTATTGTTTTTTTTTGTCTTTCAAGTCAGCAAATATGCGTCATCGCTCCTACATATTTGACGCGGCCCGTTTACAGAGTGAGGCGGCGCGCTCGCTTGAGTGGCGCCGCTCTGCGGCGGAAGTGTAAACGACCCCTAACTCTGTCTCCGCTTCTTTCTGGTGGACAGGCTGTATTTCTCCTTTTTAAGAGGCTCGCATTATACTCAGGCAATTCTCGGCCCCGAGCCGCCTAACAGTTCGGCTCGTTCTCCCACACTCCAGGCCGCTGCTGTAGCTGTTCGGGCTAACCGGGCAGCCCGAACAGCAACAGCGGTGGCCCGGGCAGCAACAGAAGCCGATTCGCACATTGGGAACACGGGCCGAACTGGCAGGCGCCTCTGGGCCGAGAATCGCCTGAGTAAGTATGGAGGTGCGTAGCGGGTCGGACGGAAAGGTATTCGTTCTTTCTGGTTATAATCGTTGTTATGCTCTAATGTTTATGTGTATGCTCTAATATTAGGAATGACGAACAGATACAATTTATGGCAATGGAAAATAACAGACACAAAGGGTCTTATCGGGGACACGGGCTGTTTACACACCGAGGGAGGAGTTGTCCCGTTTTTGCAGTTTGAAACGTCACGCCACTAAACGCGAGCGAAGAGGTCCCGAGTGGAATTAGAGCCACAAAAGGGGGGACAACTCCTCCCTCGGTGTGTAGAGAGCCCCTGTCCCGTCTTATCGTTTTGTAGTTTCTGGTTAGAGAAACGATCTGCTGGTTCGTGGGGCTTCGTTTTAACGCGTTATAGCTTTAATGCGATGAACTGCGATGAAGACCCGCGTGAAATACGGAGGGCATTGGAACCCCAGTATATCAGCACCACCACAAGCTCTAAGGTGTGTGGTCCGGACGCGGTGGGGTACCTCTCCGGGGGCGTTGGGACGGCGCAGCTAATTACTTACGCATCTTTCCCCACTGGCCTACACTTGACCACACTTTTTTCTCTGAACCACCCATTTTCTCTTAGCTAGGTGATGCATTAGATACGTATCTCTTGAAATCATCCTAACTTTGGAAAGAAAGAAATTTTTTCATCGTCGTCTTGTTGATGAGATTCTTGTTTTTGAATACATAATCGCACAGTAGCACAACATTACACTGTAAGGCTTAACACAACATCAGCGTGCATCCAAGAAGCGAAAAGCGCTGTTCCAGCAAGAAGATAATCATGTTGAGACCATACTTTGACCAAATCGAGTGATTAAAATACTCAATCGATAACGAAATTCGACTCCGAATTATTTGAGAAGTCGATTATTCGAAAAATTGCACAAGGGGTCGATTTGATTCGATATTCAATTGTTTCCAATTACTAGTCTTTTCATCACCTGCTCGCCACTATTTGAACAGAGAATGAATATATTTGCTATTCCCCGACTGGTTCCTTCACTTCGACTCATTTTTTTCGAAATCATTGATTTTTCCGCACCAATACGAGTTATTCTGACCTGACATCACCTTCAGAATGTCCGAAAAGTCAACTGCCGTTGTCGGAATCGTGGCCTTCTAGACAGGTTGACTTCCGACGACCAGTGACACGTGTGACCAGGAGTCACCTAAAAGTTATCCTCGTCAGAGATCACAAAAGATCGAACCCGTAACGGAAACAGTTCGGGCCCGGCACTTCTTTCACTAGCGAACAAATAGATGGTTCTCTCGGAAATAGATGATTTTAAAAAAATATCAATCTGTGGAGAAGTACAGGCTATAAAACGGCGAAATTCACATGGTTCCTAGGCGTGCTGGTGCGGAGCGGAGGTTATAGACAGTGAGAGAGCGGAGGGCAGACGGAGTCAAATGATGTGAATTACGACGTTCTATAGAGGGTATTGTCCATTTTCTAATTTTTAGAGAGTGAAACTCACATCTGGGGCCGCAGAAAGCCACAGTGCATGTTCTGATGATCTAGGCGTTTCGCAATCATTTCCATATGCGTAGAAGTCAGTTGTCAACGAATACTTTCTATTCCAGAACGGCTAAGAAATAATCAATTGCCGCGGCTGCAAAAGTATGAAAAGGGCGTATGGGAATTGCATCGATATCTATAACTGTACTGCCGTTCTCGTGGCCGAATTCCGGACCGCACTTGCGGACAACGGCTGCTGCATCACGCGACACGATGATGATGGTACTGGGACAAGGGTGATTCGTGCCAGGACCAGGTGGTCCCAGCACGATTATCATCCAATTGCGTGATGCAACAGCCGTTGTCTGCAAACGCGGACCGGAATCTGGCTCCGAGTACGATAGTGCGTACATACAGTAACTTTAGGAAAAGGAAAAGTTTTAACTGAATGTGAACTCAGAATGGAAATTTACGACTAAGTTTTACTAGATTACGACAAAAATTTAGTAAATTACCAGAGAATTTTACTAGATTTGGGCAAAGATTATTCGAAAATTTCACGTAAATCTCTAAAATTTATTCGAAATCTAGTAAATTTTACTAGTATTTTACTCGTATTTTCACTAAAATTTACCAGTGTTTTACTAGTTTTTTTTTACTAAAATTTACTGGTAAATTACTCGTTTTTTACTAAAAAATTATTACGACTTCGAACACAAAACTTACCGGAACTTGCTCGCATTTTGGTCGTTTTTCGACACACTCATTGTATTAGAAATAACGATATAACACTTTATATGAATATATTTCATCTCAAATTCACAAACATAACAGTAACAGTTCAATATTCAACAGAAACATAAATTCACCAGTATCATCACACCAATGATCAGATTCACAGAAACGAAAAATTGAAATCCTATATACAGATATACACTGCGTCTCAAAATACTAGCAAAATCTCAGAAAACACCTACTCAGACGCATAAAAAGACGCCCGCATTCTTTCAACAGAATTTTTAGAGTCAAAAGTGCACCTCTTATTACTACATAGTTAATTTGTGGATCAAGTATGATATAATTATCATTTTTCCCCACACCAAATGTTAGAATCTTTCTTTTATGCTAGTTTCATACGCTTTTTCTAGCGATTTTTTCTGACTGGTTTTCGCCAGTAGTGGGTTCTTCAGAGCTTCGAAGATGCGTGAAGATTCACGCTAAGTACAAAGATATTGTACAACGCCAGAAAAAGATACCAAATCAAAAAAAAAGATTGGCAGCGAGGGTTGAGAACGCCGAATGTCGTGTGTGTTACAGGGTGTTGTAGGCAATGCATACGACAATGATGGTCTTATAGTATTTGTCACCAGTCGCCTTGATGGACGAGAATTACCATGGTAATTCTCAAGTAAGAGAATTGGGGACACGTCGGTTAAGGGCGCGCTTTACAGCTATACTTTGCTGTTCGACGTTTTGAGGTGGGGACAGGCCTTGTTTGTAAAGCCCTTTAATGCCGTCTAGACGTGTCTGGAGCCGGTGACACCTACGACATTCAGCGCTCACACCCCCTCACTGACAATCACTCCTAGATAAGATGAGTCCTTCCAGCCTGATTGTGTCATATCTTTGTACTTAGCAGGAACCTCGTTGCATTTCAGAGGCTATGAAGAAGCCATTATTGGTAAAAGCTAGTCAGATAAAAGATACAAGGAGAAGAGTCTAAAACTACCATGAAGGAAATTCTAGGATTCGATGCAGAAAAAAAAAGATTATCCTATCATATTGTATCTGCAAATTAACTGTGCAGCAATCAAAGATGCACTTCCAGCACTGAGAATTCTCTTCAAAAATCACAAGTGTCCGCGTGGGCGTCGAAGTAGTAAATCTCATGAACCCTACTAACTTTCAATACATTATCACACCAATAGTGATGCAGTCTCGACTGCAACGAAATACAAATCCGAGGCGCTCACGAACAGTTAGCTCCTACTGCCTGCTTCTCAAAGAGAATGTGTTTTCTTCGCTCGTAATCACTGCAACGTACAAATATCAAAATATCAATGTAGGAAACTGTGGTGAATTGAAATACCTAATTCACTCAGCCTCCGATTTTCACTATTCATCTCATTGACAGTTCTTTTGTTCCCCAGCCTGCCCTTTTCACCAGGGCTGTGCGCAACTACGAATTACGACCTTTTCGGCCATTTTTTTAACGATTTACGATATTTTGGTCAAAAATCGTCGCGAATTGCGATAAATTGATTGAGAGAACATTGATGAGGCGCAATTCAGAGAAGTGATGTAATCCCACCCTTTTCAGACGGCGCGAAGCGAGCACCAGATTTAGCTTTGAACCGACCCCGCGCGCAACCGCTTTTTAAAATTCTGAGGTCAAATAAAACGTTGAAATTAGCTCGAAATCGTACAGAAAAGAGCGCAAAAAGTTGGCATTAACCCCCTAAAACGGTTTGGAGTGCTTTCCTGATTTCCAAGAGAAATGGTGAAAACCGCTCTATGTTGGCGTTAATCTCTCTTTCTTCTTTTTTGAGATTACCAAGACGGAAGAAGCTGACTTACAAGACATTGTTCATTGACGATCTGATGGCCTTACTGAAGGCATCTACTAGCAGGTGGGCGTTGGCCTCTTCATACAAACCATACGCGTACGTGATGGCATCTGAATTAAACAATCAGTCCGCTGTCATTCTTAATCTCGCCGAGGTTGCAATAAAAAAACTGACAAATCAGAGCTGAGATGTCCGCTGAATCTTCAGTGACTCCATTGTCCGTCCTAACTGTGACAAAAAGGTCGATTTCGTTGTCATTGTCCATGACATTTGTCTCAGTTGTGGCGAAATTTGATGACGTTCTGCCAATACCAGCCAATAAAGGACGAAAATGACAGTGAAAATCGAAGGAAGTGGACCAGTGTCACTCCAACAAGAAATCGACTACTATGAAATCAAGAAAGTCAAGATGTGAATAAAGAAAACGAGAAGTTTAGAGGAAGTGCCGGAAAAACGAGGAATTTAAAGGGCTATCAGCGAGAGATGGCGTCTGCAGAAGAGGGTAGCGACAGTTAAGGCACATTTCTAGACATCACGGCGGAGTTGGAGAGCGGCCAAACAAGAGAAGACAGTGATATGCGCATAAGGGGCAGGAGTGCGCCAGACAATGTGCATTTTGGAAGCCTGCCAGGCCGTGTTGACGTCACAACCCGGGGTTTTACCCATCACAAACGGCACATCAACCTGTGGTTCACTTTCTCTCCCAAAATCGCGAGATTATGGATCTTAGGCCTGTAGTAAACCCCCCTCAAAAGTCTGGGAACTGGCCAGACTCTTATTTCGAAAAGAAGTCTGGTGAGTTGAACTGTGCCCGTGATCGTATGCTAGAACATACGAACCCCGCCAGAGAAAAACTTTTCTGGCGAGACAAGAAGTCTGGGGAGCAGACCAAACTAAAGTCTGCGGAACTCTCCAAACTTTCCGGTCATACGCTCGCGAGAGAGCGTGGAATCGTGGAGAGGCTCCCCAGAAATTATGGAGTTGCCCCGGACCGTCTCGATAAAGTCTGGTGGAGTTTGTGCATTCTTGCGTCAAATGCGACGCGAAAATGCAGAAGTGGCGCGAACGTGCGAGATTTAAAAGAATTTTAGACGTCTGCTGTGGGCTGCGGTGAAATTCATCTTCTCCGTTACGTATTTCCTGCCTATTTTCTCTGTTTTGAATTAACCCTTTCTCTTCCCGTTGTATTTTTCTTAATATGCATGGGATATGTTGCAGTTTCTGAATATTTTTGTCTTTAGGTAACCTGATTTTATCATGGAGTTGGTTATTCCCTCACTTTTCAACCGGCTGTTTGGTAACGAGCAGGTATGCTTTCATATTCACTGATATATTTAGATTTGCAGTGAATTGTTTCGTGGGTTACTGGCCTAGTTTTTTTTTGTCGGAGAAATTTTGGGTCGTTGGGGAGACCGTTGTACAGCACTATTGATTAGTTTTGAATATGAATGGGTCATAGCTCATCGTCTAGAAAGGTGTCGGTTGTTTGAGGGTGCTGAAATCGAATATGAGGGCCGTCTTTGCTCCTGGGAAGGGTTGCTGCTTGTATACAACAGTTCTGTAAGAGCATGCGATTCGAATGAACTTCTGACAAGAAGGTTTCGGAGTGCTGATTCCGAACCGCGGCCCTTGTCCGATATCGAAAGATCGTAGTAGACTAAAGTAGCCGAATGACATTAAAGCCACAGTCCAACCTCAGAATCGAATTTTTGTTTTCCTGCTTAACTTGGAGAGAATTTTACGCTGATCACAAATGTGTCTCCAGAATCTCTCAGAAACCACTGCGGACGGAGTTATGTCCCCTCAGAAATTCTGAATTTGAGCGGCGAGAAGTTCGCGGACGAGTTGTCTCGGGCCTGTTTTTTCTCGTTATTCCCAGCCATCGTTTTGAAGCAGGTCACAAAATGAAGCCACACCGAAAACAAATGGAAGAACATAGATTTTGTTCAAAACGGGTCGCGCTTCTCTTCCCTATCGACACCAGAAACTTGTCGGTGGGCGTTACCCATTTTTTCTTCCGTGGGGGCGGAGTCGACTTTTTCCTTGCCTTTTCTCGCTTATTTGAGCGAATTGAGATTTCGCGCTTGGCAGAGTTGCTATTCACGACGACCGGAGTATAATATCAAAATTTACCCCTGAGCTTGCACTGTGCCTTTAAAGCCGCTGTCACTCACAGTGATCCCCTCAAAATTGAAAAGAAAATTCCAAGTTTGTGTAACCCTCTTGAACAAACCTCGCTTGCCGAAAGTTCAGCCAAATCTCAAAGTCTCGACCCTTCCCGGTAAAGGTATCCAAATTCGCCTATTGCCTTTTCTCCATCCTTATTTACCATTCCTACTTAAAAAAATACCGGAAACGGACTTCTTAATTGTGTTGAGCATCCCCAAGCTACCACCACTGGGCATGGTTCGAGCGGAAAAAGGAAATTTCGTAAACCTCCGGAGTGCGAAAAAATTAATCATGCCAAAAATCTATGCTTGGAGAACGGTTGCAGCTGAACGATAAATTTGTCAAGTTTTTTTAAAAATCACTTTTATGGTGGATATGTTAAAATTAGATCAAGCGCTTGTGTGATTTCACAACGGGTGGTGATAGGTGGGCAACAATTTTCTAGGCAAAAGAAGTCTCTTTGTGGGTTTTATGAAAATTCCGGCCCAAAAATGAAAGTTGGGTAAAAATTTTAGAGAATTTCGGTTACCAAGGGAAGCGGCTCGTAACCTCTCAGAAAAGCTGAAAAGCGCGTTGGTGGGTACAAGTACAATCATCTGCGCCATTGCGCCATACCTCCGGACAAAGACGTGTCGCTGCCTTTGAAGTTTAGATATGAAAATTCTTTCAAATGGTGTCCGCGATGAATACTGTACAGGGTACACGAAGGGTGAATGGGGCCAATTTTACTCAGACCCCCCCCCAGGAGCATGATTATGTCAATTTTGGCGATTTTCTCAGACCCCCTCGCCCGGAACGGGGACTTGAGGAGAACCGTTACTATCATTATAACCTTCGCTACAGGCCAGTTTAAATCATATTTTATGTAAACTTCAAGGCAAAATAGAATTCTTTATAGAAAAAGTTCAAAGTTTTTCTCCTTGAGACTACCTATTAATCCGTGCTTGAAAACTCCTTAAATGCCCCGGGGGACTCCTGAGTGGGCGTTCCATTGATTCGCAAAACGGTAAGGGTGCTACTCATCAGTGTGAAGTTGTGAAAAGTTGAGGTTGTGAAAAGTTATCACAGAAGTGCAATATAAAGCGCAAAAAAAATGTTTTTTTTTAGAAATTGGGTGGAATTAGTTACTTAATAATAGAGAATTGTATTTAGTTTTACCGAGTGTTGGTTAGCTAAAGCCGAATGTTTTCAGGCTTCACGATAGTAGCTGTGAGGATGATGAAATGCATGACGCTCAAAAAGAAGACATCAATATCATGTTTCTGTGTTGTTTAACTGAAAATAAATAGTTGTGATGTTTAATATTTCTCACGTCTTTAAATTTGCCATTTCACCATGTTTGTCGCTTGGATATGGTGAGTCAAGAACTCAAGAAATTCAATTTCTTTTTTCCCATAGCCGGAGATAGGAATTTCCAATCAACAACAAAAATCTTTCGGAATTCCCCCGAAAAAGGTTTTTCTATCAAGAGTGTTCGTATATTTAAGGAACGACCAAATTTGTGTTTCTGCCAACTTCGAGTTATCCTACGGTTTCCGACGTCGTGGAAAACGTTGGTGACAGTCCTACAGTTCAGCAATTTCCTCCAAATTTCAGAAGCATTGATTTCGGTGGTGTTTGTTTACTCATGGAACGGAGTGTGTGAACCCACTGAAGTTGGAAAAACGTCCTGTTTCATTGAGGTGGAGAACGTTTGAGAAGAGCTGTTCCCAAAGACTCTCAGTAAGGGTAAGCGGCAGCCCCAATGGTCGTCATGAACTGGTCAACTGGCCACATTAATGATAATATTATTCGTAATAATAGCAGTGACGTTAATAGTAACAATGATGGCAGAAACAATAATGATGGCAATAAAATCAGACCACTTCAGCCAATTCGCGGCTGAAGCTATAATAATAACAACAATATTAGTATTATTAATAATAATATTAGTGACAATAATAATAAAAATGATAATAATGGTAATAGTGGTAATAATAATACCGATAATGTCTTTGGAATGTTTTGACGCCTTTATATGGCATGTAAAATGATCACAAGGTTGCTGAGTTGACCGCAAAACTCGGATGTCAGGCAGGACTCGAACCTGCATTGCACGTTTTCCGGGCGGGAGTGTTACCATCACATCACCGATGGTAGTGTTGTGATTAGTAACAATAATGACAATATCAATAACAATACAATTGATGATGACACGTATAATAACGGTCATAGTAGCAATAGCGCCATTAATAATAACAACAAGGATAATCCTTGCATACAACAATATGATAATAATAGTGATAATAAACATAGTGATAATAGTGACAATAACAACAATAATAGTTATAAAAATAATAGCAATACCATTAATTATAATTACATTAATAATAATAAAGAAACTGAAATTGGAGCAATAACAGCAATATTAATAGGAAGAATTTTTAGTGGCAATAGTGTTAATAATTGTAGTGATGATAGTAATAATAGCAATGATAATACATATTAGTGACAAGTTGAGAAGCTCTTTCTCCTTCAAAAACAATCGGTCCATAACGAATGTCCCAGAAACATTTACAGCTTATTTAGCATTACTGTCTAATGCTTATAAGTTTACATCGATTCATTGGGCCCTTGCGGTGCTGTAGTTTATCCCAGAGTAAACATCTAATCTTGAAATTGGGATAAAATTGAGTCATTGGGTGCATTCGAGAGCGATTTGGCTGGTCAAGGTAGGCCAAATCACCGAATCGTTGCGTTTCTCTGCTCACCAGACTGCCGCCCGAACATTTTATGGTCACCCACCAGAGTTTCTAAAGAGCTCCCCAGAGGGGGGTGTTTACTACAGGCCTTAATTTCGAGGCACTACATTCATAAAGGTGGCTTCGGATCAGTTCATGAGTCCACTACAATCCCCGTTCAAACGGTTTGGATTTCCTCTTGGACCTTTAATTCTACTATGAAGACCTCCGAAGCTTTCGCCGAAGCGCGGCCCCATTTTCTAAACGCACTTCAGACAGGTTTAAGAGGCACACCCCGTGTTTTGAGCCAACAGTATATCCTCTTTTTTGGTGGAAAATTTATTTCCGTTGTTCGCGTGCGTGTAAGCGCGTACGTTGTGTCTCCTTATACCCCACAAATTCTTTGTGTCTCTCCATTCGCCCCGCACACGCACGCAAGGTAACAGAGCAAATTTGGCTTACAAATAGATGATACACTGGCGAACCGCGCCGCAGCAACACTGTTGCAAAGCAGGCGATGAAAGTCATGCCAGAACAACAGAGCGAGCGGTTTGCGATCACGAAAATAGAATATGCCTAGAGCCGGCATGTAGGCTGCGTAAGAACGAAATTTCCATGGTTCCTTCAAAAGCATGTGCACAGCGGAGGATTAAGAGAACGAAAAAGCTCAGGGAAGGCGGAGAAAGCAGCTCCGCGCGCAAGCGCACGTGATGGGAAATTTATCATTATACGGAGGATACACCAATGAAACTGTGCGCATTCCGATTTGAAGTGCGCGTTGCGCAGAACCTGTGGGTTACGCGCAAACCCAACAGTGCTTTCTAGAGTGAGAGTGCCGGTAGACACCATTTTAATAATGCGCATTTGAGTTTAGAGTGCGTGCGCAAATGCGAAACGTATGCGTGCACGAAATGGCTCGATACACCATCCTTGCTCCTGAGTACCAGAGTGCTGCTGCGAAATCATTCCAATAATGCGCGTGCTAATTTAGAGTGTGCGCACAGATACCTAAGGTGCGCGCGGACTTGACTGCAAGACTCATCACACCTTTATCTAGGCGCGCCTTCAGTGCTGCGGTACACCATCGTCAATTATCAATACAAATGCGCCTGCATATGCACTTGAAGTGAAGCGCGTGAGGGGCGCGCGCAAACTCGATCAAGCGATAGTCAGCGATGACGTACCCGCGCAAGTTCGCACGGTACGGCAATGCCGCGTGCAAATATGTCGTAACGCGGCAAGGTAACGCATTGATTTGGATGCACTGAAAAGCTTGCGTCCACGTCAGCGTGATGCTGTAATTCACACTCTTTTGTGCTCGAACGTAACGATGGCGTATCGCGCGATCGAAAACGCGCACATTCCGCGTCCGCGAGCTGACTTTGAATTGGCACGCGCACAATTTCCGCATTGTATAGGTTTCTGCAGAGTTGCAGAGACCGGCGAGTGGTCGCCGAGCGTTAGCCTTGACGCGGCGATAAAAATGTTTCCAAACATTATTGTCGCGGCGTCGGTTGCCGCATGCTGGCAGTGACACAGGGCCGTCGCGGCGCCAATACACTCTGCGGTGCCCCCTCGTCGCCCTTAACGCCGCGTCGGTCGCCATCGTCGCCGAATGTAATCAATATTGCATCACCCAGCTCTGTTCGTCGCTTCGAGCAACGACTCGACTTCAACACCGCAGACCCCTTATGCGAGTTCATTTTCGAATGCGCCCGTGTTTTTCTTCTCCGAATGCGATCTCGCACCTATCCCACCCCTCCAAAAGAGGTGCAGTGAGTTTTCTACGCGCCCGAGTCGATCCTCCCCTCTTTTGCGAGAAAATTTCAAAATGCAACATTTTAGTAAAATCGTACAAATTTTAGTAAAGTACCACTGGAGCTGATCATTTACTTCAGGCCAGAAAATCTACTAGATTTCCAAAAATTTTGCTACTTTACTAGCAAAATCTACCAGAAAACGGATACAGATTAGCCGAAATTTACACGTAAAATTTCCGTTATTTTTACTAGAATTTGCCATAAATCTGCAGTATTTCGGCCTGCGGAATTCTGTCGTTTTTTTGCCGAAATTCGTTTGTAATCTATCGAAAAGTACTTTTTTCGACCAGTATGACTTGCAACCGGCTATCCTATCACGAGTGTGAGTTGAACACACGCGCCAGTGCCTTTTTTCGTCAGTTTGCTGTTCTTGTCTCGCTTCTGAGTATTTTTACTGAAGCTAAGCTATTTGTACACATATTTGGATCGGTGCAAATGCTTTTTTTTAGCATGAGAACAAATAGCCTCAGTTTAAAAGAATTACTCAAAAACGAGATAAAGACAGCAGTTCGACGAAAAAAGGCAGTGGCGCGTGCTTTCAACTCGCCCTCGTGATAGGATAGCCGGTTGCAAGTCATACTGATCGAAAAAAGTACGTTTCGCCAGATTGCCAGACTAAATCCCCAGATGCAGCAACCAAAGTAGAATGAACATTTATCCTGATCAATAAATAACAACAAGTGAATAGATGCGTACTATAGATAGATAAATGAATACTAGTGTGCGGTGCGTTTTTTCTCTTCTTAGCGTGCCCGCTGAGCGTGCTTTCGACGCTCGTAGTCGCTGAAAGTGCACAGTCTTCAATACTCTTTAACTAGTGTGGATTGATATGATAATCGGTAAGTAATCATCTTGTTGGTCACTCTACGAATGGCGTCATCCGAAGCCCCATGCATTTTCGACGACGTGTAGATGAGTACTATGAAAGATGCCTAGGGCAAAGCGAGTGATGAGGCTGGGTCGCTCACCTAGCAGTCAAAACGAACAAGGCCTCTCAGACGCGGGTCAAAACAACAAATGCGCCAAAACGCTATATAGTGGCTCATTTTGTGAGATGTCTCACACCGAAGAATAACCAATCGAACATACACTGTTCCAATCGAAACCAATCGAACGTACGCTGTTCCGATCCCCTCCAATCGGACATGCGCAGTGATTGCAGTGGTGCGCATTCGCTTTCGAAACGTGTACGCTGTCGTACTGAACAAGCCGGTATACCGGCCGTAAAGCGTCTTTCACAGTCTGCCGGACGACGCCGTCCGGTCTTTTTTAGAATAGGACTGCGGCGTTGGTGAGGCCCGCACTGCGGTATCGGCCGACCGATGTCGCAGTGCGATGCAATCATTGACACGACGTCGGAGCAAGTTATGACTGGTCAAAACGTGTTGGTTTCGTCGTACATTTTGGCTATGACACCGCTAAGGGGGGGGCCACTCAGGATTCAGTTGGAGAATGAATGATACAGCTTTCAGAAGTCGAAGTATTCCCATGGAGTCTCCACGAAAACAATGACTGATAACGCTATCAGGCATATGATATCAGCCCAAATTTTCATTTTCATAGATGAATCATTTCATTTTCTTGAGTGGCCCCCTCCAAACGGTTTCAATCCCATTTGGTACTGAAGAGGCGGAACTGACGGTTGTTCGCCGCAGATTCCCTCGCACTGCAGCACTCTTATAACGTGCCATAATCGTCCGGCTGACTGTGAAAGGCTTGAAAGACACAGTCCAACCTCGGAGGCAGTGTTCACGATGATTTTCGTTCCCGAGTTCTCCACTCCAAACAATGCGTTGGTAACCAAGTGTTACCAAAATTACGAAAAAACGGAGGGAAACGCACTAAAACGTCTTTTTTCAGGGAGATTATTCCCTGGCCTGGACTAGTCCGATTGGATGAAACATGTTACCGGTGGTTGTCACCGGTGAAGAATGGGGCTAATCAAAAATGAGGGAATATTTTAGGCATAAGAGTATTAGTTAGGGTCTGAAAGAGAGAGCGGAGCAACAGTAAGTAGAGAATTGCAAAAAACGGGTCCACAAGAGATTTCATTGTCACAACGAAAAGTTCCACTGAGAGTAAAAAAGTGAGGTGAGAGTAAGGGATTTGGTGCCCTTCTTGGGCGTTTTTCCCGATCTCTTTGTCATGTCAGTTCTACTCGGAATCTAAGCAATCGAATTAACGATCAATCCCGAGATCGAAGATTATCTTCAACGCTCGCTATATTGCGGCGGAAACCCGGAAAGACGAGAAAACACCTACCTGGCCAATGGGAAAGAAGTGATGAAATGAAGTGGATTCGGCAAACAGCTTACTCTCATTCCATTAGATATTGGCTGATAAAACAAGTTTGATCAAGCTTCGGCAGATAAGAACTTATTTTCATCTTCTTTCTTCACCAGGATAGTATATCGTCCACGCTTTACGTAGTCGCCTCACTGCAAGACCGCCCGCTGCACACTCGCTTGCCACTTCATCCGTTGATCTTGCACGTGTCCATCGATGACGCGGCATGCGAGCTGGCTACGTGTATGGGCTAATGCAGTGTATGGATATGGATATGGATATGGATATGGTGTGTATGGATATGACAACGTGTACTTGTAACATTTAAATTAACCCTCTGTACACTCCTGGTTGGGTCCCGCACACTTTTCCCGGCGCTTGGCGCATTCCCAGCTGAGTCCCGCCCACATTCTACAGCGCCCTGTACATGAATCCCGCCCACTTTCCCAGGCGGTCTGCGCCCTCCCAATTGTGTCCCACACGTTTTCCCCGGCGCTCTGCTCGTTCACAGTCTGGTTCCGCACACTTTTCCCGGCGCTTGGCGCATTTCCAGTTGGGTACCGCCCACTTTCCCAGGCGGTCTGCGCCCTCCCAATTGTGTCCCACACGTTTTCCCCGGCGCTCTGCTCGTTCACAGTCTGGTTCCGCACACTTTTCCCGGCGCTTGGCACATTCCCAGTTGAATCCCGCCCACTTTCCCCGGCGCTCTACTCACTCACAGCTGGGTACCGCCCACATTCTACGGGGCTCTGCGCACCCCTAATTGGGTCCCGCACATTTTTACCGACACTTGGCGCATTTCCAGACGGGTGACGCCCACTTTCCCTGGCGCTCTACTCACAGCTGGGTTTCCGCACACACCCCCTTCCGTCCTGCACACAACGCAATAATCTGTGTTTGGAGGGAGGTGATTTTTGGAGATTCAGGACAATTACGAGAGATTTTCCACTATTTCGCGTAAAAAATGATTTCACTGAAAATCGCTCGAATTCTGGCCGATTACTAGTGATTAGATGATTTTTAGTAAATTTTTGTAGTAAAGAATGAGCAGAAAAAAGTGCATCAGAATTTAGTGGTCATTCATCGGTAATGCGGTGGTAAACGGACGCATTTACCACAAGGTAGAGGAAAAACGTTGATAAAACAGCGAAACTCACCTGGCCTGAGTACAGTAAAATTTAGTAGTAAATCTCTGGTAATTTACTGAATTATCGCCACTTACAGAGATTAGTGGAAAATCTCTGGTAAAAAGGTCGTAATTTAGTAAAAAAAACGCATTTACCAGAGATTAGCCCAAAATCTCTGGTAAAATTGTCGTACTTTTTAAACCTGAGAAAGCCGGCTGAGTCATGATGAAAGAGCGATAAATAGCGAAGAAACTATTCTTTGAAGTTCGAATGTGGGTATTAGAAGTTCTCTTGTTGTATGTGGGCAACCTCAGAATTGTTTTTTTGCATAATCAATATTTCAATCTATCCAAAAACTAGAAGCTTCTGATACTCGACGTAACGAATTCACACTTCACACTTTCTTCTGAAAGACTAGTGCGTGATGGAGTTGCTCTCAGCTCAATCTACTAAACAGGCAAGAAAATTACAACAACATGGTCATAGGTATTGCCATTCATATGCACACTCTTGCCTCAAGTTGGGGATTCACACTTTCTGAAAAATCATAATTTTCAACAGGTCGGGTATGTTTCCTATCCAGAACCCTATTAAAGACATCTCGTTTCTCCTAAAAGACTAGTGCGTGATTGAGTTGCTAGTCCACAAGGCCACTTAGCGAGAACGGGTCATTGATTAGATATTTAGTTCTTCAGACCCCAACGAAACTGTTTCTGGCAATGGGTCTGGGCTGGAGAAAAGTTCCGACAACGACTCATCTAAGCGGACCCTGCAACGAAATGGAATACACGCTAAAAAAGAGGAAGTATGTGTATGAATCCTCAACTCCTTCTAGATTGCCTTTCATGTAACGAATGCATTGTTCGTGCAAACACTTATCCTCTCTGCACTTCAGTCTCATTGACGTCACCTAAATCTTTGATGTGAGCATATCTTCCAACTAATTCCAAACAAAATTTGTGTTTGTTCCCGGCTTTCTGTGGCCTGGCAAAGCTCTCCCCCCCCCCCCCAAAAATATACCTTGACATTTACAAAATTATAAAAAATTAAAAGAGGATGAAGGATAAAGTTCTCGGCGTATATCAATCCTCTGAGGATGCGCCACATATTCGAATTCCATTCAGTATCGTAGAGGCTTCTGAATGTGTATTGGGCCTATACAATGACTTGCGGGGGCCAGCCGATGTTCGAGTCAGTGTTTTTATCCTCCCAGACAAGTCTGGTACCAATTTACCGACCCAGGAGGAATAGAAAGTTTGGTTGACCGTGAAAGGGGATCGATGACTCGACCGTATGCGTGACAGTGGCGCCTCTTGCCACTGCCCCAAGTGTAAAATTTAATTTAGAAAATTTTATAATTTCAAAAAAAAAAGTTGAGATGGTCTCCCTGAGATATTCTCGAGTGGCAGCTGAGAGACAGAAACTCTTGCAGGTTTTCCGTTTTATATGCAGACATCAAGTGCTACAAACTCTAACTGGCAAAAAAAGTTTATCCTTCTTTGAATGGTGCATGCATTTCACTCTTAATAGAAAAACTTTATCTTATTTTTTCGTAATAGCAGTGGAACGCTCTTGCTCTTGAAAGGCAGCAGACACGCTCAAAAATGATATCGATATTATGACATAAATCAAAGGTTTGGACCTGGTTGTATTGGGAACTGACGAAAAAACGGAAGAAAACTGTGTGCAAATAGAGGAATAACGGTGATTCTGTTATCAGGTGAAAGTGGACGAGTTTTACGGCGCGCGGTTGAAACAGCGACTATTAGCAACAAAACGGCTGAGATAGAGGAGCCGATATACTCTTACAGCCTGTACTGGAGCGTTAACCTCGTTGGAAGCATCAGAAACCAGCGAAAGGGACCGTATTAGTACTATCAATCTGGACGAGTTTGTATTTTGGGGCGGGTTGCATAAGCTTAGGGGCGGGGTTGTAGAAATTTTTCGATTTGAATTGCTGAAATTTAGTAGTTTTGACTCGTTTTTGACGCTTCCAACGGTGTCGGCAGTCTACTAGGAGCCATGCGACTTCAGGAACGTAGTTATCTCAACAACTTTTTCGAGCGTGTTTGCTGCCTTTAACCCCCCACTCACGCACTGAATGGGTCCCATTCGACCATAATACGCTCCCTAACCGAATACCTCGTCCAAATCAGAAGTTCCTCAGCAGCGATTCGTTAGTTCATTCAGCGCGACTAGGATTTAGTACAGTTACTAGACGGGGTTCGGCGGTTGATTGTCGCTAAACCCCGCCAGTTGGTGGTGTCGCAAACGCCGCAAGGCCTATGGTGTTTGTACATACGTCTGCGACGCTCGGTTGATGTCGCTGTATTCAGTGACACAGACCTAACGGTCTTCGAAACTGCGGTCTTCGAAACTTGTCGGTGTCACAGTGGGCTGCACAGCAACGAGCGGCAGTGGCGCCGGCAGGCTCCTGCACAGTTGCAGTACAGGGGTCTGCAGAGTTGAAACGACCGGCGAGTGTACGCCGAGCGTCAGCCTTGACTCGGCGAAAAAATGTTTACGGACATTATCGTGGCGGCGTCGATTGCTGCTCGGTGGCAGTGAAGCAGGGCCACCGGGTGTCGAAACACTCTGCGCTACCCCCTCGTCGCCCTTCACGTCGGTCGCCCTCGTCGCTGAATGTAATCAATGACGTGACGTGAGCCTAAAGAGCTTAAGGATGACATGGGCCGGGATCAAGCCACAAAGTATTTTCAGTCTTTAACAGAGACGATGGAGGAGAAATGCATTTGAGAAAAAAAAGAGGTACGAACATACGAGTAGGCTTTCTCTAAAAGAGGCTTCAGATTCGTTCATAGTGGATTTCGTCTTGAGTTTGACTTAAAGGCAGTGTTCACGATGATGATCGCACTCGAGTTCGACCCAAAAATGGGATTGTTTGATCGTGAGGTTACTAACAGAGAAGAAACAGCGAGGAAAAACGTTCAGAATAAGTCAAAATAACGGTTTCTATATTTAGGGCGTGGACGAGAATCATGGGCCCTGCTGATTACGGCAAGCGCGCGCTAATCGCGAAATCTACGTGAGTTGATCAGGCTGGAAACGGCAGAGTTGCTTGGCAGTTTGCCATCGAAATGTGTGCGGCGCCACAAGCTCGTCCGAACGGGGGGGGGCGGACCGGGATTGGTAGGCGCATCGTGCTAGATTTCAAAGCCGTTTTTAATGATTGCTGGCCCGTTTTCGTTGCTTTCTTCAAACCTATCGCTCCAGCCGCGAAGCGGCTGGAGAGGTTTGGTTTTGCCTAGGCCTTGTGATCACTTAGAATTTTATAAAATAGTTTATAGAATCTTTGAAACAAAGTTTCTTAAGATTTCCTTCTGGATATAAGCGAAGGGGTCTAGAAGACACCTGCTGTCCGAATTTCAGCAAAATCGCTTCACAAATAACAAAGTTGTGAGCCCGAAAGCTTAAGAAAATTTCATGGTGTGCGCCGTAGGCCGTGAGCCGTAGGCCGTGGGCCGTAGGCCGTCACGCTTTTCAGTCCTCACTGCTAATAGCCACTGCCAATGGTCTCAGGCAATCAACTTGGCAGACAGGTAAGTTGGCAGGAGGTACGTAGGCTGGTAATTAACCGATTTGTAGGTGAGGGGGATTCTGATGACGTCATCGGGACGTCGTGAAAAATGCTTCGGCTTTGATGACGTCATCGGGACGTCGTGAAAAGTGCCTCGAGTTTCTGATGACGTCATCGGGACGTCGTGAGAGTGCTTCGGGCTTGATGAGGTCATGCGGACGTCGTGAAAAGTGCTTCGGGCTCCTGATGACGTCATCGACGTCGTGAAAGTGCTTCGGCTTGATGACGTCATCGGGACGTCGTGAAAAGTGCTTGGCTTCTATGACGTCATCGGGACGTCGAGAGTGCTTCGGGCTTCTGATGACGTCATCGGGACGTCGAAAAGTGCTTCGGGCTTTGATGACGTCATCGGGACGTCGTGAGTACTTCGGGCTTCTTATGGCGTCATCGGGACGTCGTGAAAAAGTGCTTCGGGTTTGATGACGTCATCGGGACGTCGTGAAAGTGCTTGGCTTCTGATGACGTCATCGACGTCGTGAGAGTGCTTGGCTTCTGATGACGTCATCGGACGTCGAAAAGTGCTTTGGTTTGATGACGTCATCGGGACGTCGTGAAAAGTGCTTCGGGCTTCTGATGACGTCATCGGGACGTCGAGTGCTTCATTCTGATGACGCCATCGGACGTCGTGAAAGTGCTTCGGCTTTCTAATGACGTCATCGACGCCGTGAAAAGTGCTTCGGCTTCTGATGACGTCATCGGGACGTCGTGAAAGTGCTTCGGGCTCTGATGACGTCATCGGGACGTAGTGAAAAGTGCTTCGGGCTCCTGATGACGTCATCGGGACGTCGAAAAGTGCTTCAGGCTTCTGACGACGTCATCGGGACGTCGTGAAAGTGCTTGGTTTCTGATGACGTCATCGGGACGTCGTAAAGTGCTTGGCTTCTTATGACGTCATCGGGACGTCGAAAGTGCTTCGGCTTGATGACGTCATCGGGACGTCGTGAAAAGCGCTTGGCTTCTGATGACGTCATCGGGACGTCGAGTGCTTCGGGCTTCTGATGAGGTCATGGGGACGTCGTGAGAGTGCTTGGCTTCTGATGACGTCATCGGGACGTCGTAAAGTGCCTCGAGTTTCTGATGACGTCATTGGGACGTTGTGAAAAGTGCGGGCCTACTCCCAGACGGGGGCACTCAAGATTCAAGTCAGAAATGGAATGAACCACCGATCTATAACGCTATCAATCAAAGTATTTCTACACAACTTCATCAACAACAATGACTGATAGCAGCATCAAGAACCTTTTATCAAGGTTTCCATTCATTTTCATGAGAAAGTCGTGGGTGCCCCGTCTAGGATAGTCCCAAGAGTGCTTCGGGCTTCTGATGACGTCATCGGGACATCGTGAGAAGTGCGGGACTATCCTAGACGGGGGGGGCACTCAAGATTCAAGTCAGAAATGGAATGAACCACCGATCTATAACGCTATCAATCAAAGTATCTCTACACAACTTCATCAACAACAATGACTGATAGCAGCATCAAGCACCTTTATCAAGGTTTCCATTCATTTTCATGAGAAAGTCGTGGTGTTTCCCTCCCGTTCAGGATAGTCCCAAGAGTGCTTCGGGCTTCTGATGACGTCATCGGGACATCGTGAGAAGTGCGGGACTATCCTAGACGGGGGCACTCAAGATTCAAGTCAGAAATGGAATGAACCACCGATCTATAACGCTATCAATCAAAGTATCTCTACACAACTTCATCAACAACAATGACTGATACCACCATCAAGCACCTTTTATCAAGGTTTCCATTCTTTTTCATGAGAAAGTCGTGGGTGCCTCCGTCTAGGGATAGTCCCAAGAGTGCTTCGGGCTTCTGATGACGTCATCGGGACATCGTGAGAAGTGCGGGACTATCCTAGACGGGGGCACTCAAGATTCAAGTCAGAAATGGAATGAACCACCGATCTATAACGCTATCAATCAAAGTATTTCTACACAACTTCATCAACAACAATGACTGATAGCAGCATCAAGCACCTTTATCAAGGTTTCCATTCATTTTCATGAGAAAGTCGTGGGTGCCCCTGTCTAGGATAGTCCCAAGAGTGCTTCGGGCTTCTGATGACGTCATCGGGACATCGTGAGAAGTGCGGGACTATCCTAGACGGGGGACTCAAGATTCAAGTCAGAAATGGAATGAACCACCGATCTATAACGCTATCAATCAAAGTATCTCTACACAACTTCATCAACAACAATGACTGATAGCAGCATCAAGCACCTTTTATCAAGGTTTCCATTCATTTTCATGAGAAAGTCGTGGGTGCCTCCGTCTAGGATAGTCCCAAGAGTGCTTCGGGCTTCTGATGACGTCATCGGGACATCGTGAGAAGTGCGGGACTATCCTAGACGGGGGCACTCAAGATTCAAGTCAGAAATGGAATGAACCACCGATCTATAACGCTATCAATCGAAGTATCTCTACACAACTTCATCAACAACAATGACTGATAGCAGCATCAAGCACCTTTATCAAGGTTTCCATTCATTTTCATGAGAAAGTCGTGGGTGCACCCCCCCGTCTAGGATAGTCCCAAGAGTGCTTCGGGCTTCTGATGACGTCATCGGGACATCGGGAGAAGTGCGGTACTACTCCCAGACGGGGGCACTCAAGATTCAAGTCAGAAATGGAATGAACCACCGATCTATAACGCTATCAATCAAAGTATTTCTACACAACTTCATCAACAACAATGACTGATAGCAGCATCAAGCACCTTTTATCAAGGTTTCCATTCATTTTCATGAGAAAGTCGTGGGTGCCCCCCCGTCTAGGATAGTCCCAAGAGTGCTTCGGGCTTCTGATGACGTCATCGGGACATCGTGAGAAGTGCGGGCCTACTCCAGACGGGGGGGGGGCACTCAAGATTCAAGTCAGAAATGGAATGAACCACCGATCTATAACGCTATCAATCAAAGTATTTCTACACAACTTCATCAACAACAATGATTGATAGCAGCATCAAACATCTTTTATCAGGTTTTCCATTCATTTTCATGGGAAAATCGTGGGTGACCCCCGTCTAGGATAGTCCCAAAAGTGCTTCGGGCTTCTAATGACGTCATCGGGACGTCGTGAAAAGTGCTTCGAGCTTCTGATGAAGTCATCGGGACGTCGTGGAAACCCGGATAGTGGGCAGGTGTTCGGGACCCGTTGCTGCTCATCTGAAAAGTTGTGAAGACCACCCCGTAGAAAGAGCAGGAGCCCAGACTCGATGCTAGCCATCCGAGAAATTATGCCCCGGAATTTGCGCAGGAGAGAACACCTTGCAAAACTTTTGTAAAAGTGTAAGGATGACAAGCATAGCAAGCAGAAAGTTTGAGATGTTATGTGAGTCATGTCAGGTCATGTTGCCAGGCTGCTTTTCAGTTTCGTAAGGTCATTCACACAACCCCATTTTGAGTGCTCCCTCTTCCTTCTTCACCAGCCTACTGATTTTTTCTGCAATAAATGGTACTTGCTTATTAGCATCCAGAATCAAAAACAAATTGTTAGAACTATCTCCATTCGCAGCTCAGCAGAGCTTTTTCATATCAGATTCATGGAATCGAAGCGGCTGTTCTGCGAAGGAATGGGGCAACGGAAACGAAATAATGAGTATGTAAAACTGCTTTGTTCCACTGATGTGAAAGTGTCCAGATGGAATGGAAGGCAGTTTCTGACTGTCCCGGTTTTAAGTTAGTTTCATTTGAAAGCGAAGAACTGCAGGCAGATTCTGCATCCTGCTGTAGGCCAGCAGGCTTTCATGATTATCGACCGGGCTGGCTACGTCTGGGCGACCAACTATAACCGGGGCCTAAGGTCCCTGTCAGAGTTGGTTGAGAAAATCACCGTGGCCGACCCGTTCGATACGTATGAAAAACATGGAAGGTGCAAATAACACCCGGTGTAGCCAGATGTGGCTGACGCGATCAATATGAATGAATTATGTGAAACGATATCATGGATATCATTCATTTCTTAGCTAATGTCATGTGAACATCGGTCTTGTCAGCTACATCGAGTGATTTTTCTGAGATAGTTTTACAACAATTTGGGTCATTGATTCTTGTGACCACAGAAAGAGGACTGATCTAGTGGGGAGATGAAGAGGTCTTTGTTCGAAATTCTTGCATGGGATATTACAGCGTAATATCAAGAAAAAGTGAACAATTCTGTAAAAGGGGTCTCCCAAGCAGAAAGTGGTTTAGTTAGCGTTACAAATGCTTCAACAAAGTGGAACAATAGGAAAGCGGAATGAGGAGAGTCTACAAAAATGAACAATATCCTCCAAGAACTCTTTTCTTTTTCGAAACTTCCAAACAGCGGAAACAAACCGTTGTGGTATTTTACGAGGAAGAATTGACTGGTTCCCTAAAACAATTTAACATCATCTCCTTTTAATGATAGCTATTAGGTTCACATGCATATATACATATTTTATCGGCACTCACATAATCAAAGTCCTTTATGGAGCCAAAAGCGCTTCCTCATAGAGAACCACAACGGTCTGTTTACGCTGTTTGGAAGTTTCTGAAAAAGAAAAGAGTTCTTGGAGGATATTGTTCATTTTTTGTAGACTCTCCTCATTCCGCTTTCCTATTGTTCCCTTTTTGTTGAAGCATTTGTAACGCTAACCAAACCACTTCTGCTTGGGAGATCCTCTATAGCATCTGCCAACTTAGTGTTTCACACCCGGACCTCGAGAACGAGATTTATCGTGAACACTGCTTTTAAATGCGAACGGTGGGGTTGTAGGATCAATACACAGAAATAAAGTAGTTGACCCGTTTTTTGCAGTTCAAGTTCATCTCGGGACCACTGCGCTTGGATGGAACAGCCTAATGTTTCAAACTGCGAAAGATTCATTTGGGAGCGGTCCTGAGTGGAAATCAAACTTCAAAAGACAAGTTGGCCGTTCCTTTTTTGCGTACTGGGTACAAAACGCGGAGTTATTCAACGTCTTTTTCGGAAAGAAGTTCCGGTCCTCAAGATGGTCTTGCCGCTACCACATGGCTCGAGCGCGATAACCCTCGGTCCCAGTATGATTTTGCTTGCACTGCGTGACGCAGACGCGACTGGCCGCAACTTCGGACTGAATTTCACTTCGTTAGGACAGTACTGTGGAACAGTTTCGAAACAGTTGAGCTATCAAAATGTTTCCAGTTTTTATTTTATAACTGAATTTAACATTTTCAAATCAATTAGTACACCTGTACAACACGTAATTTAATAATTCCACTAGAGAACCAATAATTCTGTTGAGGACAGCTGCATAGCGATTTTTTTTTCGTCCGGTATTCTGCAGTTCTGAGCGATCAAAAACGATAGTTCGCTAGCGAAGATATGGAAATCAAGAAGTATATGCTCCAAAAATCATCTCGATTGCGGATGATTAATGGTTGTTTCTCGGCTATTACCAGGCCGTCCAATAATTCCTGTCCGAAAATTTTCAAAATTCTATAATTTTCCTTAGAAGTGTTATAATATCAGGCAAGCGTGAGAACCTTCTAGAAGGTTCTCCAAAGTTCTACGCTAGGGGTATATAAGGCGCAGTCGCCGCGTCTAGCTACCAGTACAAGCTAAAATGGACCAAGGTCGAATTCGTACGTTCGTGTACTACGAGTGGCTGCTGGGCACCGACACGGGTCACCGCTGTCGCCAACATCTGCAGAGCGTGCAAGGAGGATGCAGTGTCCCAACGCACAGCCAGACTCTGGTTCAATCGTTTCGAGAGCGGCGATACGAGCCTCGAGGACAGGGAGCACATCGGGAGGCCTTCTACGGTGGATGATGACGAAGTCCGTCGCTGAATCAAGGAGAAGCCGGAAGCCACCACCCGTGAACTGGCGACGACGCTCGGCTGCAGCAAGTTCACCATCCACATTCGACTCAACTTGCTCGGCTGCCACAAAGTTCTGGCCCGTTGGATCCCCCACCGTGTGACGGACGCCAACAAGCAGAGCCGCGTGGCCGCCTGCCAGTCCCTCCTCCTTCGTTCGCATCGCAAGGAGTTTCTCGAAGACCTGGTCACTGGGGATGAGAGCTGGGTCCTCTACGAAATCGTCGCCCCTCGTGCCGTCTGGATCCCGCGCGGAGAAGAGCCGCTGACGACGCCGAGAGCCGACCTGCACCCGATGGAGATCATGCTCTGCTGCTGGTGGGACACCAAAGGCATGCTGTACTTCGAGCTGCTCCCACAAGGCAGGACGGCCACCGCCTCCATCTACACCGATCAGCTCAAGAAACTAGCCGCCGCCATCCGAGAAAAGCGTCCCCGACGGGCCTCGGTTCACCTGCTGCACGACAACGCGCGCCCCACGTGGCGAAGGAGACCCAGCAGAAGTTGGCGACGCTCGGCTGGAAGACGGTTGCCCATCCGCCGTATTCCCCGGACCTCGCCCCCTCCGACTACCACTTGTTTCGCCCGGTGAAGCACCATTTGGCCGGAAGAAATTTCACCAACTACGACAACCTCAAATCCGACATCGCGGACTTCTTCGAGTCGCAGCCCCGGAGTTCTGGGCGAAGGGCATCGGCGACCTGCCCAATCGATGGGCCACTGTTGTGGATAACTGTGGTGATTATATTGTTGATTAGACTTGTTTTTCAATAAAGTTGAAAAAATTAAAAATGGTGAAATTTTCGAACGAGAATTATTGGACAACCTGGTACTAATGTTCCCCTTTTCTGAGCAATTGAAAACCTCTCCTTAGTTTGTCAAAAACCAAAAAGTATAGCAAAGGAGAATTAGAGAAATGCTGGCTACTTCAGAGATCCGGTCGACTCATTTTGGGTTGCAAAAAATACGAATTTTCCCTACTCACCGATTTCAAAGTTATGCCGAGTGAGGAACGGTATACAGCTTTGTGGATTCAAACGGCTCATTCTTGTTTGGACACGATGACAGGTTGTAACACTGTGATAAGCATCACAGCGTAGCTTGATATGGTGGTTATCAACACGCGATCACGTTGTGACAAGATAATCGCGGGCAAAGCCGGTATAAAAGGCGCCTCATCTCACTCGAGTCCTCATTCGGCATTCTGATGCCGGCTCTGGGAGGTGACTTCGAGACACTCTCTGGAGGCCAGCACATTTTTGATCGCTGGGGGATAGGGGTATCCTCTCGGCTGGAGGGGGGGCGGTTTTCTCCGCGATCCGTGGGAGGGTGGTTCCTCACCGCAGACCGCGGCGAAGATTACGTCCTTGTTGTGGACCCAGGCGGGGTCCTTCTTCGCCGTGGGACCGCGACAACCCGGGGCGGCATGCTTGTGGTGAGTATTGAAATGAATAACCTGTGAAGTCAATGAAGTCACCGTTGGACTGCTCGTTGGGGTCTCCCGCTAGGCAGTTACCCTCCACTAAAAGTCGTAATTCACATCATTCGAGGCGCGCGTGACGCCTGGGAATCCGGCTGCCGTACGTTCTCTCACTGTCTCCAACCTCCGCTCCGCACCAGCACGTTTAGGAACCAAGTGAGTTTCGCCGTTTCATAGCTCTGTAGGTAGTGTCCCAGCCGTGATTGTTACGTCATCACGAGCGTCGCGATGCTGTACTCCCGCTGCCCTTTATCGTATGACTTCGCGTAGGTCTATGTTTTTTCTCCTACCGGGAGTCCTACGCGGAGTCAGAGTCAAACTAAGCGTTGCGTAATTTCTCGAAATCGGTGCGGCCCCCATCCACATTTTTTTCAAAATCCAAAATTTTTGCGATCCCCCCTTCCCCTTGCCGGGCAGTTTATAGTTGATTACAATAAGTGTCAGACGCCGAAAATTCGCTCAGTAGTCGAACCCAAGCGTCTGAAACCGAATGCTACGATCCTTCCCTTGGGGACCAAAAGTAATCGAGAATTTATGGGATATTCCCGAAATTCTCATTTTCCGACCAAAATTTTTGCGAACCCCCGAAATTTCGCAAGCCCGCTTGACCCTGCGCGAAGTGTCTTCCGATTTCCTTGAGAAGCACTACTCACTTCCCAAGACTGAGCACGCTCCAAACAGAGCGCTTCTCACTTTCGTTACACATTCGCGCAGTACTTTCCCTGTTGAGAGCTATGCACTTTTCACAAAGCGCGCTCGCCCCCCCCCCCCCCCAACGATGCGCTTTCTCGGTCTCAATGACGCGGCGCCCGCTTCCCAAGTTACGCTAATCACCTTCAAAGACTGCGTACATTCTGAGAGGAACGCTACTTCCCAAAAAGCGCACACGCACTTAACGGAGCATTGATTATTTTCAACGACGCTGCCCTCGTTGATCGCTTCCCAGTTGTTATAATGCATACTTCCTGTGAAACGTGCTATAGCGCATGCTTCCTGTAAAACGCTACCGTCATGGTACGGCACACAATATCATGAGACACTACACGACGAATTTCAATTTCGGTAACCCGAAAATGAGTGAAATTTCGCCGACTTCTTCAACGAAAATACCAAGATTGGTACACTTTTCGATCATACAAATTCGACTTGAATCAACTTCGACACAATCAGAATTATTGCTGCTTGGGCACTATTCATACTTCTCAGCGCCAGCGCGTTATGCGCTGGCGTGCGTTGGAGTATGAATGGCGTGACGACACGCCCACGCGGCGCGCATCTAATGCCCGCTCCGCAGTATTTTGGTAATACGCCACCAATTTCATTGCGTTTCATATTGTTTCATTCCAGTATTATCCTTTGCTACCATGGTGATGAGCTCGTGCACTGAAATCGCGTGTTTGGGAAAGTTAAGGTCCACTTTTTCCGGTCCGCCATGGCGTCCCCGCTGGCGTTTTCATAGTCTCCGCAAGCGCCTGACGCGCGTAGCGCGCTGGCGCTGACGAGTATGAATTGCACCTTACAACGACTTGACGGAACATTGTTATCTACTATTGCTGCAGAGCTCGTTCAGACATTGAGCTGACCAAACTTGTTAATGATTTCGTGTTTGAACAAGAATGAGCCGTTTGAATCCCCAAATCTCTGTACCGAACGTCATGCCGAGTTCCATGAATTATTGAAACTATCCCGGAAAAAAATTCAAAAAATCTTCAGAAATTCTTTACCATTGAAATGTTGCTGAAAACTTCCTGTTTCAGATCTGCTATAAGAGTTACTTTTTGTGTACAGTTCCGCTTGTCATCGTCAATATAGAAAATAGGAAGAACTGCAACAATGCCACAGAAACCCTAGGAACGGTCAAAACTTTCTTGGAATCTATGCTTCTATTCCAATAAGACTGCCAGTTCTCAGAATGTGCTCAGATTCATCATCTACATACTTTGAGATCCTGCTATGTTTGGGGAAAAACTGAAACTTCGTCTTGGGATAGCCATTCATACGGGTTATATACTGTTTATCGGAGCGAAATTCCAGTCCGCAGTTGCGAAGAATCGTTGTTGCCACAAATACGCCTCGCAAAGTCGTGCTGAGATCACGAGGTTCCGACAAGATTATCTTCTAGATGTGTGCTGTACCAGCGGATATCTGCGATTGCGGACCGGAATTTCGCTCCGATAATGACAGTAGCTGGGAAATGAATCGAAACGGTGCAGCTATTAATTTGCATTTATTTATTATTTTTTTCCAATATACTATAACAATAAATATGTTCACATTATTACGTATTTTTGAGTATCATATAAATTTTATGCTTAACAATAAGAAACGACTGATTCATTGAGTTGTATTTAATTTTTTTGCAATCTCCAATTCTAATTGGCTAAAAATACTATCCGATCAAATATGGGAAAATTAGAGTAATACAAAAATTTGTATACTAATCTCTTCCAATGGAAGTCAGATATGCAAAGTAAAAACTGAGGAATGTTCCGAGCACAATGAGAGGACGTGCTGCTTGAGGAGCACGTCCTCCAGCAGCACGTCCGCTTGCTATACGTGATCTCAAAATAGGAAGATAAACCGATATAACCGATATAAAGGAAACTAATTATGTCTGTAATATAAAAAAGTAGGGAGAACTCAATCCCGGGGTGATCCTGGTTGCGAAGCATTCGGAAAGGCTTGATATCAGAAATTTTGATCAGTATATTATAAGGCAACTTATTTTATCAGCTTCTTTCTCAAAATATTTCTTCGGTCCCTAACGAGGAACAGTTCAATACATTCTCTCTGAAGATAACTGTTGACTCCTTTCTCTCCAGCAGCCCGCCATGAACTATGTAGGGACACAATCGGGCAGAAAATTCTCGAAAAATGAGAAGCATCAGGGCTTTTGATGACAAAAAGGTGTTGAACCCTTTTGAGAGCAATTTTTCAACAACGGGAAAATTCCCCGGTCTAGGTAGATTACGTACATGTGGCGGAGCATCAGAAGGTCGGTTTCGAATCTGTACGTGAAGTGGATAAAAAGGATATGGTTGCCCAAAGATTGGTGTCAAGATTGCATGGGAATTCCGTCGATATTCATAACGGAGTGTAAAGGCTATGAAACCGCGAAATTCTCATGATTTCTACGCGTGCTGGTGCGGAGCGGCGGTTAGAGACAGTGAGAGAGCGCGTGACAGACGGGGGAGCAGAATCGCCGCTCGCGCCACGAATCGTGAGAATTACGGCGTTTTACAGAGGATATGTTAATTCTAGATATGTTGCCCCCCATCCCCCCTCACCCACCAGAAAACGTTTTCTCAGACCTGGCTTAGTCAAAGGGAAAGAGAGAAATGAATAGAGATGTAAAATTGTGACACAGATCGCCTCACCGCCTCATGATGGCATAACGATGACGAGAAATGTGGGCAAATCAAAGCAAAAATCAAATAACGCTGCCTTAGGTTTTGCCCTAATGGTGATCGTGCAGTAAGCTAACAAAAAGTCAGGAATGCTACAAAAATGACGCAATAGGCGAGCTTGAGCTGATAGGAAATTTTTGTAGTGGAGGAAATTACGGTGAGGATGTAAACGCTTCATAACTTTTGATAGATTCCAACTTCGGAGTGGGAATTAGAAGGTTAGTTATGATTATGGCAGGGTTGTATACGGAGAGTACTCGAATTCTGAACCAAGGTTTTCTCCATACGAACTGCGAGTTTTAGAATTGCAAGAAAATAGACGCAATCTCCCTTTGTGGGAAACAGTTTAAAGGCAGCATACACGCTCGTAAGCCTAGTCGAGATAACAGCATAGATAGGTCCGCACGGCCCGTACTATGTCGTCAACGACGTTTGAAGCGCTGAAAACTATCCAGGATGACAGTATTTGACAATGTTTGAGCAACCTTGCCTTCCACGCCCGTATTTTCACACCCCTTCGAGTAACAGAATGAGAATCGATACTTGTGAAAACGTGTGATAATTGAGAGTGATAGCACTATCAAATGGGAGTGCAGTAGAGAAAAAACTCGATTTACCTCAATATAACATGTTTGTGCACTGATAAAATCCTCCATTTCAAGAGGTCAGCCAAAGTAGAGCGGCATTCTCGAAAGTGGACGAGAGTCATTAGGTATGTAGACATGTTATACTCAAGTAAACCAAGCTATTTCTCTCGTGCACTCCCATTTGATAGTGCGATCACTCTCAATTATCACACGTTTTCACAAGTATCGATTCTCATTCTGTTACTCAAAGGGGTGTGAAAATACGGGCGTGGAAGCCAAGATTGCTCAAACATTGTCAAATACTGTCATCCTAGACAGTTTTCAGCGCTTCAAACGTCGTTGACGACATAGTACGGACCGAGCGGACCTATCTATGCTGTTATCTCAACTATGCTTACGAGCGTGTATGCTGCCTTTAAGTGAATGATAGGGTTTTCTTAGAGAAAATGTGAAGCAGTTACTGTGCTTATGTACGGTAGACCAGTGAACGAATTGTGCCACGCGGGCTTACCAACTCTTACCTCAAACTTGGGTAATTAAACTTTATGTAAAATACATTCAAAACATGTAAAATGTAAGTGAAATGTAATATAAGTATTCAATACACAGATATATACAGATATGATATAGGAATTTTAACTGCACCAGGAGGAAGATTAAATGCGCCATGTCAGAGAAATGCACCAGCTAAGAGAAAAATGTAGAAAATGACTATGGCGAACGATCAGCGCTATATATATATATCCATGCGCGCGTAGGTGCCGAGAGAAATGTACTGCTATCGAGGCTTTCATCTAAATCGGAATGTCCTAGAAATCCAAAACATTGTTACATACAAGAATAATGAACAATCTACAATTACTACAATATTAATCTACATGTGTCTCTCTCTCATCACCGTCGTGATACTCCCCCGCGCGAGAAGTTGATGGTTCATCGAAGTCCTTGATTCGTTCGAGCTCCTCGCGAAGTTCGTCATATTCTTTGCGGTAGTCATTTCGTTGTTCCGGTTGAAGGCACAGGGCTTTGTTATGGTCTTCAGAGTTGCAATATTTGCAACGTTTCCTTGGTCGCTTGCAGTGATCGCTGTCGTGCAATGTGTCTAGGCAGAAATTGCATCGTATCATCTTCTTTCGTGCCTTAACGTTCACCACGGCAGGGCAACTGTCACTGTAGTGAAGTCCTTTCGCGAAACAGAAAGAGCATCGAAGAAATCTTTCCTCCGGTCTCATAGTGATGACATACCGGATCTCCCTTTCTGGCATGCTCTTATCCTTGTCAATGCGGTGTTTGAGGGCCGCCATCCTTTTCTCAAGTTCTGTCTTCCTGCCCGAAAATTCGCATTTTTGACTAGACGTTTTGTCGCAATCGTCCTTTGAGTGATATCTTTGATTGCAGATCTCGTCATAGAGCTCGTAGTCGATGTCAAAGCTCAGGAGATCTTCGGCGTTGTTGTTCAGTTCGCTATCAGAAACTGCTGTAACTCTCCGGTGTCTGCACCGTCCTTGTTCTTTTTCAGCCAATGTAGGCTGGGCTTCAACTGCAATATCGGTTGTTTGCGTATGCACATTCCTTGAATCTTTTCCGGTATGGGTTTCGACTGCAACACCAGCCGTCTGCGTATGCACATTCCTTTGATTCACGTTCATCCACCTTAGGTAGATTTGCGTCAGTAATGTTGGGGTTATGTACAGTCCTTGTTTGCTGCTCGTCCAGTTTCACCTGCATAGCCACGACCGAACCTTTGAAGCTCCTCGGATCTCTCTTTCACATGTTTTAACTCATCACCTTGCCTCTTGATTTCCTCCATGAGCTCGGCGAACTTATCTCCTACACCCTTGCTCATGTCTGAGAACAATTCCTGTATTGTGGCGATAGTCCCTTGGCGAACTTCGTTCTCGATCCGAGAATTAGCTTCATTCATTTCTTTTTCTATCTTCCTGAGAAAGTCGTCGAAAAAGTCAAGTTCCTGTCGAATGTAACTGCTAGCAAATCTAGGGTCGATGATAACTCCACTTTCCATTTCCATGAAGAATTTTTCCTTGATTTCTCCTTGGCGCCTTCTGACTGTATTAGCAGATCGTACAGCTCGTAGGTCATCGAAAGCCCCTCTGTGGCGCAGCTAATTCTTTGAGTTACGTGCCGCGCCTCCATATGCATCATTTCAAGACGGCTCTGTACAGTGATGCCTCCATCCTTCGAAATAATTCAGCCGATTTCCTCGAGCTCGGCAAAACTGTCGCGAAGTTGTTTTTTCGATTCAATATGCTGTACGGCAATTTTAATGAATCCGCGTATTTGCCGCTGAATCTGCATCTCAGTTGGGAAGGTCGAAGATAGTCGGATGCACGAGCGTTTGTGTCGAACTTCATCGATCAGCTTGCGCTCTTCTATGCGACGTCTCTTGTGGATTTCCTCGAATTTCGGATCCACCTTTGGAGCCATCGTGCTGAAATAAAAAAGACGTACATAAGCCTCTTAAATGTTCGCTCGAATCAGCTGCGCCTTTCCATGCATGCGCTGTTTCATGCACTCGTTGCGCTGCACAGTATTAGAGTATGGAAACATGCACCATTCCTATAAAAACATGCACCTTTTCTTATATGCACTTAGAGAAGCTTTTTCAGCCGCTTTTCCTTTCCTCTTGGTTTGGAGAAGCAGAAATGCACGGTTGAAGATGAGCTGTATCATGCACCGCACTATCTTCCATGCGCATGCGAAAGATTTCGCCATTCCTTTGAAGAGAAGTCGAAACAGTTGACCGCATGCAGTAGTGATATATAGGTAGCTCAGAAAAAGTGCAATAGCCACAATAGCCAAAGTAATAAGTATTGATTTGTACCACTGCATATAGATATCCAAGATATGGCTCATATCTGGCCAGTGAAAGTCAGACGTTCTGTTGTGGTTCTGCTGCACATAATGCATAATGCGCCCGTGGAAGCTGTGCAAGTATCTCAATATACCGGTGATTTCAAAGAAGTTTTCCTGAGTCCCGCATCTCACTGCACATCGAATTTGAATTCTGGCTTCGTGAAAAAGGAATTTTATTTGGGAAACTTGTCCTGATGGTGAGCAGGGGACGCTGAAGCTATCGCTGCCCGCACTCTATTTCGGCCGATATGACTTTGAGTCTTGACGTACAGTTAACAGTAGCGCTTGCTCCTTTTAAGCAGTTATAACACCCGATGAGCTGAGTGTTGTCGATTGAACAGATGTCATTGGTCACTTCCGTGATAGAGTCGTCCACAGTTTCCTTTATATTGAGTATGATCTCAGCAGAAATATCCTGTTCCACGTGAGCCATGACGGAATATTTCGAATGTTCTACTATTCGTACTTGCTCCAGAGTCAGAGGAAGAACATTCTCAATCCTTTGGAAATTGCCTTCGATGTCATCGTCTGCACACTTGCACATTACTTGCGATTCTGCTGGTGTACACTTACATGTATCCTGCATCGAGCATTTCATGAGCCTGGCTTCATCGTGAGATAGACATTGAAGAACAGGTAATTGTCTCCTAGTCCATATTGCCGTATGAGTATCGGAAGCAATAAACAGTTGGTCTAGAGACGGAAGTAGAGGTGTCGAAACGACACTCAGTGTCACATCCATTCTCGGAATATGGACCGGAACACTAGGACGTAGACCAAGTACAAACGTATTGTAGCCTGTTCTGTTGGGATTGCTGACCTCCATCCGAAGCTTAACTTCTTCTTTCCATCTGCTGCACTTGAAAAGCTCGAATATTTTGTCGTCATTCGAACAGCAAATATTCTGTAGAACAAGCATCCAGAACTGAGATAGAAACAGTCGCACCCTGGACCTCCGCAAGACTCCATACATCCAGTTATTCCAGGGTAGCGGTTCCCAAGGGATAGCTCTGGTAGCATACTCGTAGCGTTTACGTCTGCGCACTTGTTTTCTCCACAGGAGCCCATATGTGGGCATCTTTTACTGTCGACCACCTTTTGTCTGACGTTTCGCATACAGAATTGACTCGCGCTCGCACAGTAGTCTTAAACCTTCCCAGTGAAGATTTGTTTCCACATGACTGTGGACCCGTTCAGCTGAAGTCTTAGACACGCATCCCTTTTGAATGGATTTATCTTAACTACCGAAGCCAGTTCTACCTTACAGGTTGTCCTTTGTCGGTAGTTTGACAATTCTGGAGATGATGTGAGAAGATGTTGACTTCTTGACATGCACCAATTCCTTGAAAAAGTCCGACAATGGCTAAGGCTTCTAGAAGTTTAGTTCTTCGTGGTCTCCTCCGAAAGGGGAAAGCTGCCATAGAACGAATGCACCTGAGGGCAAGATATACCGTTAGGTACAGTATTCCACATGTTCCTTCGATTATGAGTCTGCACGGACGTCCTACGGTTACTGGCACATAGCAGATGGTGTAGCATAGAGCAATGATGAGGTATAGTGATATGCCTAATCCTGCTATAGCGGCTAATGGCC
Source organism: Aplectana chamaeleonis (assembly GCA_029168955.1). Classification (NCBI taxonomy): domain Eukaryota; kingdom Metazoa; phylum Nematoda; class Chromadorea; order Rhabditida; family Cosmocercidae; genus Aplectana; species Aplectana chamaeleonis. The sequence continues at coordinate 46,462 of JAPDOI010000868.1, read as the reverse complement.
AGCACTCCGGATTCAGTATGTTCGATGAACAAAGCGTGCAGTCAATAGATGTGCAAAAATGCTGTGCTGGACATCGTGTTTCCAGTGTAGCAAACGCATTTCCGATTCGAAGTTTCCAGCGGGCGTCGTAGTCGTACAGTAAATCTTCGAGAGGAAGCTTTAGAAGTTTATGCACTGGAGGCGTATTTTCCCGTGTACAGCGGTTATTGATGCATATCTCGTGTTCATTAGAATGCGGTGCGTGGAGGTATACTCCATTGCTTCTGCATTCAATGATGTTCTCAGAAGAAGGAGAACTTTGGAATTTTGCGACTGAAGCAGTTTCTGTTACCCGTCCATCAACCATTGTTAGGAGAGTTAGTGTCAGTGCCATTTTCAAATAAAGAGATGGTGGCCACGTCTGATTTGGTCGTTTTGTGGGGACAGTATGCACCATACAGAGATTCTGGTAAACTGTCGGTTTTCGGGCACGAAGATTGTAGCGTGTGTTTGATGCGTGGTCCTCTGGTGGCTTGCACTTTGTTGAATTCTCTCATTTTGTTTTCCTTCGTTTACATTTCCTCCAATCTCTAATGGAATAAGTTGATTTACAGGTCGTCGCAGGGTTTTTCCATTGTAGGTAATTTCGCTTCTCTCACTGCACCATCACTGCTTTCAATGAGTCTGAGAATCCTTCCCATTTTCCATTGACTTCTCTTTGGCAAGAGTCGCTTAAAAGAACGACTTCGCCCTCGCGTGGGTCCTTTGTGGTTCCTCGACTCTTGTCAATGTATCGTCGGTGTTGTTCTCGAAGTGCTGTAAGATAGTGCTTCTTCCATAGCTCCCAGTAGCGCTACGTCAAGTAATAAGAAGACTGTAAAGCCTTCTGCGTTTGCGTCCGAGTTCGTAGACGTGCTGCGTCTGAGGGTGGAAGATATTGAGGATCGTCGATTTCATCTTCGGAGAAATTCAGCTGGAGACAGACTTCCATGTCTCGTTGGATGAAATCTATAGGTCGTAGTAGAGTAAGTATTCCATCTTCAAAATTGTTTTCTTGGTAAGTCAGCGGTCTACTATTGATGCAACCTTCAATTTCCGCAAAAATGTGCACAGGACATCCTTGGTAAGAATGCTTTTCCCAATTGCTTTGAAGAGGGCGTGCTTAACGGATTTTATGAGTCGCTCGTAAAAACCGCCCTTCCACGGTGAATATGGAGTGATGTGGTTCCACTCAATCAGTTGAATACTCATTTCGTGAGCTACAGAGTCCTTTAGTTCATGTTCTGAGAGGCTGTTGTTCACAATTTGGCTCCCTAAGACAAATATTGGGGCATTGTCGCAGGTGATTGACTGAGGCTTTCCTCGACGGGCAATGAAACGACGAAGTGCGTTGAGGAATTTCTCAGTCGTTCCATCCTGTGCAACTTCCAAATGTATGAGTCGGGTTACACAGCAGGTAAAGATACACCCATAAACTTCTGAGCGAACTCCGTCGTCGTCACGTACCGCCAGCGGGCCGAAGTAGTCTAGTCCAGTATGTTGAAGGGTCGTGCTCTAGTCACTCGTTCCGCTGGCAAATTGCCCATTTCTGGATATTTATAGGCAAGTTATTCATCTTTGGCACGGTACGCCCGAGTGGATGTACTTTTTCACCTGTTCTCGCAACCGCGGGATCCAGTATTGCTGACGGACTTCTGCCATGGTATGACTTGTACTGTTGTGGAATTTTCCATGCGCTTCAGCAACTATGAGTCTGCATAACTCTGTGTTAGGCATGACAAGTATGGGATTTTTCGCCAACTGGTTCAAGTCGGAGTGATTTAGACGTCCATAGGCTCGTATGACCTGATCAGCGTCCTTCTTCAGATTCAGAGTCTTTGTCAACTCTTTTTCGTATTGCGGTTGTAGATGCACTTTGATGATTCCTGAGTAGGACGATGTAGGCATCTTGAATGTCTGCCGATATTATTTGACGATGTTGAAGTGGTCGGGTTAGGTACGGCACTTGAGTTCCTATTTTGGTTGGAAGGTGCTCCTGCTGCCGCATCCTTATAGCTCTTACAAACCGTAAGACATATGCTATGACTCGAATTGCCGTGGATTTGGTCTTAAATTTGGCAAGGTTCAAAACCTCTGAAGGTCTTTCCTTGTTTGTCATAGTGTTATTCACAACTGCCGTAGGCTGATCCTCTTCCACATTCTGGTCTTCCGGGATGTTGAAAAACGTGGACGCAAATCCGTTGTTCAGGATTTCGTTGAGGGAGAAACCTTTCCACCATACGTGAGATTCGAAATCCTTAGCTGCTACTCCTCTTGTCCCACTGTCCGCGGGATTCCATTTGGTGTCAATATAAGCGAATTCGACGTCGACGTTCATCTGCAGCAGAGTTCTTACAATCTTCCTCACTTCTCGCACTCGATTGGCGACATACGGTCCTGTGCGTTGCCGCTGAGGAGAAGCCTGAAGCCACTTGGAGCACAATTTCTGAGTCTGACAGAAATATGGCTTTCCTTATGCCCAGTGACGACATCATGCTCAGCAGCATATTGAACGCTAATCGTGCTCCAATCGTCATGGCATTCATTTCCATTTTCGGTATTGTAGCCGAGGTGTTTTTTGTTGAAACCTTTGATTTGGCCATGAGAAACTGTGAATCGTTGTCGCTTGATAAGTACGTGCACGCTGTCATGGCAATAGCGCTTGCATCCGAGTAAGTTACTAGGGCGTACGTTGTGGATCCTTGAGTGACATTACGAGGCAAACACTTATGAAACCCTGACAGACTCTCGCAGAGGCTGATCCACTGCTCTCGGTGTTCCTCACTCAGCTGTTCATCCCACTCGCAGTGCTCTTTCCAGAGCGTTTGCTGGAAGTGTTTCATCCTGACGAGCAAGGGAATGAACCATCCCAAAGGGTCGTATACTGAAGCAATCTGCTGGGCTATCGTTCTTTTGCTGATGAATCCGTCTGCCTTTATCCTTGTGGTTAAAGCGAACTCATCAGTTTGAGAATTCCATGGGATTCCGAGCACCTTTGGAAACAGATTTGAAGACAGGTCCGAGGCTGCGATGGAGGCGGAAATTTCAGAATTGTTTGTTACAAATGCTCTTAAATTCATGCCGATCTCGTGAAATATGGTTTTGAGAACTTTGTACTTTTGAATTCCGCTTGCTACTGACTCAGCACGTACAAACAAGTTGTCCACATAGAGATTTTCAGAAATTTCTTGTGCCAGGTCGTGATCCATCACGTGGTTGTCCATGTGGTAGAGGATGGTTGCGCTCAGAAGAAACGGAGAGGCGTTAATGCCGAACGTCACTCTTGTAAATCTGTACACAACCAGATTCTCCTCCGTTAGTGGCTTACGTATATCCCTTACCCACAAGCATCTGGTAAAGTCCCTGTCATCTTCGTGCAAATGCACCTGGAGAAAGGCTTTCTCCACATCAGAAAGGAGTACATACTTCCCCACACGAAACCGTAGCAGAATGCCGTAGAGTTTAGGAAGGATCGTAGGTCCTCTGTGTACCACATAGTTCAAAGATGGACAGTCCTTATAGTGTGCGGATGCATCAAATACGACTCGAAACTTCGTAGTATCCTTTTCTGGCGTTATCACAGGTTGGTGCGGAAGATAGTGCTTCCTTGTTACGAAATTTTCTTCTGCCTCTCGAACTTCTTCGAGGATCTTCATCGAAACTTGATCTTGGAATACCTGGTGATATTGTTGAAGAAGTTGCGGCTCGTTTCCATACTTACGTAGTACACTGCGAAGACGATGCATAGCCAGTGCTCGGTTATCCGGTAAGGGTTCATGGTTTTCTTTGAAAGGCAGTCTAACGAAATACCCGTTTGGTCTCCTTTCAATGGTCTTGTTGAACTCTTCTAGCACCTGAGTGTTGATTTTGATTCGTTCCTCCTTTTGTGGACCAGTGAACTCCTGTTCAACGTCATGAGACTCGATATTCCAATGATTCTCCCAAGGATCATCTTCGCCACTGAAACCAGCGCGTGAACCGATGCACACTTTTCGTGTTTGGAAGTGTTACTCCTTGCAATGCGCTGTGCTGATATTAGGTATCCCAAACGGGTAGGTATGAGAATGAGCCCTGACGGAAGTTTGAAGTGTGGCGCGTCGAATCTCACAAAGTTCCACATTTGATCTCATCCAATAAGAACTTGAGGAGGTCCTCACTTCCATTATTCGGCAATCTCAATTTAATCCTTTACGACGGATAAACTGAAGATCTTCCTTATCGAGCTTTCCTCTGAAATATTCTTTGCTAGGTTGTGATGGGTGTAGAGCTGTAGTTGGTGTTCCATTCCATCTATGTCCCAAACCTTCAAGGACGTGTTCATACAGTGAATCTCTCTTGCTGATTCCGCTCCAAACGTCCTCAACTTAATCTTAGTAGTACCACTGTTGGGAAGTTCAAGGGTTTTCGCCAATTCCGCATCAATGAAGGAACGGTCTGCACCGGTATCCAACAGAATACGAAGCCAGACATGCTGCTGCGTACGAGGATCCTTTGTTCTCAAGGTGCCAGTGAGTAGGAAGATTTCTCCCGATCGTTTTTGTGTGGTGGTGTCCTCCTCTACTGTCAGCACTGTGTTGTGTAACCCTAGATCCTCTGTGTCCTCTGTTTCCTGCGTAGTCATCCCTTGGTTTTCGCATGATGCGAAATTCTGGCGCGTAGGGATGGCCCTTGGCTTGTCTTCCTTTGTCTTGCTAGAAGCTGTTGGTTGAGAGAAAGGTGCGGTACTAGTCGAGCGGAAACATATCGAAGAGTGATGTTTTTGCCGCAGTTCGCACATCCTTTGATTTACATTCGGCAAAAACATGGTTCTTCGAACCACACCCGATACATCGTAGATTTTTCTTCAAGTGCTCTAGTCTTGCTTTTGGGTGAGGTAATCTTGGTACATCCTACCGACCAGTGATCTTTGCCTTCACAATAGAAGCAGAATGGAACACGTTCTTTTTCCTCGGAAGGTCATTCTCTTTACGTCTCCGTGCGTTGCCTGGGAGCGTTCCATCTTTGGCAATTGCTGCTCAATTTCTTCTTCTTGTTTGATGACATCGTCCAGAATTGGCATGAGTTTGCGCAACGTCCATTTTTCTCCTTTAGGTAAGGATATTTTTCTGAAGAACTCGTCGTTGAATTGCTTCCGTGAATTTGGAGAGTATTTTTGACAGCAACCATGGGCTGTCGAGCGGTTCCCTTTACTCACCAATTGAGAGGTGACGACAGAGAGCTGGTCATAGAGTTTGCGTTGATCCTTCAGATCCGTGCTTCGTGCGTACGACTGTTCCATCTGTCGATGAAGGGCTGTGATTATGGTTTGACATTGCCATACTTCTCTCGTAGATGTGCTACCGCCAATTCATAGTTCGAAGACGTGACTTGGAAAGAAGCGATGGATTCCCGAGCTTCGCCTTTACCGCATTCAGTAGGTAGTTGAATTTGTGCATCTCTGGAAGTGGGAGAGAATGCACTGTCGCGTTATATAGCTCCCAAAAGTTGTCCCATTGCCAGCTTTTTCCGCTAAATTCTGGAACGGGAATTTTTGGGAGGTCGACTCGTGGGACTGCATTTGATTTTGAGCTTCAAAATGATGCCTACTGTATCCTTCACTGCTTCGGGAAGAAAGGAATTCCTTATTACCTGCAAGTTTCGCTAATAGGACCTCAGTCATCGATATTGTGTCCTGAGAGTTCGTGATGTATTCCGAAACTTTCGTCTCCTCCTCTTCTGTGAGCGGATCTTCCAGGCTGTCCACCTCTGCAGTGAAGGCATACAATGCCTTTTCGAAGACATCTTGAAGTGCTTTAATTTGCGCTTCAGCTTTCTGTATTTGACATATAATGTCAGTGCTTACTGCTTCACCAGTAAGTGTCTCGTCTTCTCCCAAGTGTGCGTACTTGGTTAAAAGTTCCAGCATCGTATTCCGATGACGTGTCAATACTCCTTTCCGGGCCTTTAATGACGTCGCCATCCTATTGGTGAAGTACTGTCGTTGAGCAGGCGATAACGATTGATTTTACGTCTGCCCAAATGGCGCTAAGTCCAAGGAGATCGCAGTCCAGATAAGTGTTAGTAACGGATGGGTGATATGGAGGGCCTATGCACCGAAACCTCGAAAATGCACCAATCCGAAAGAATGCACTAATTTGATGAAAAATGCACCGAGCAAAGGAGAAAAAATAAGCAAAAAGCGGTTAGCATGCACTGCAAGTAGATTCTGTAGTGTCAACCTGATTCCTTGCTTGCGTGTCCTAGCTCGGTCTGCTTGGCTCTTGTCTTTCACTGGTTGCTTCCAGGTACGGCTCGTTTCAGTTCGGCCGATGCACCATGTACGGTAGACCAGTGAACGAATTGTGCCACGCGGGCTTACCAACTCTTACTTCAAACTTGGGTAATTAAACTTTATGTAAAATACATTCAAAACATGTAAAATGTAAGTGAAATGTAATGTAAGTATTCAATACACAGATATATACAGATATGATATAGGAATTTTAACTGCACCAGGAGGAAGATTAAATGCGCCATGTCAGAGAAATGCACCAGCTAAGAGAAAAATGTAGAAAATGACTATGGCGAACGATCAGCGCTATATATATATATATCCATGCGCGCGTAGGTGCCGAGAGAAATGTACTGCTATCGAGGCTTTCATCTAAATCGGAATGTCCTAGAAATCCAAAACATTGTTACATACAAGAATAATGAACAATCTACAATTACTACAATATTAATCTACATGTGTCTCTCTCTCATCACCGTCGTGATAGCTTATCCGGGCCAAATTCCGGTCCGCAATTGCGTCTCGATACGCTTTGCGGCCGCACGCTCTTGAGTAGGAAGAGTGTCCTGCGCCGCAGCCGCCGAGCCGTTGACTCTAAGTGGGCTTTGGAAACCGGAAACTAAAAATAATCGAGAAAACTGTATGAAAAAGCCATCTCGAATCGGCTCTGGCCTGTAAGCTTGACCGTCTCGAGCGCGTGGGCGGCAAAGCGTCCCGAGACGAAAGTGCGGGCCGGAATCCGGCCCAGAAAAGCGCAGTAAGAGAAATCACTTTGCGTACGTGATTTCCTAAATGGACAGCATACACGGGTAGTAGATCAGATCTCCCAAGCGGTTTGGTTCTCCGTTAGAAATAGAGAAGAATCTTCTAATGATCTTCATGGAGCCGGATATCTAAGCCCGCTCTTTGATGTATTCGAAAATCGGATATTCAAAAAGTCCTATATCCAATAGTGAATTCCTACGCACTTTCAATGAGAAAAATAAAGTGTTGCTTTAAAAATGTCACGATAACAACCCTATGAAAATTGGAACACCATCCATATTTCTATTAGATTTTCGACTCCGCTCCCTAATTTATCACATTCAAGTTTTCTCCTACAGCTATTACGCAACGGGTACTTTTGCGAATTTTTTCGAAATTCTTAGTAAATTTCAAATTTTTAATACAGCAGATGTCGATTAAGATGAACTATTCCACAGCATTTCGCTGTCGGTAGGTTTTCAACCCCTTAATCGGCGAATTCTTAAAGAAACCCTTACGAATCGGTGCTGCGTAGCCAGAGAGGGCCCGTACGATACTCACTCATTGGGGGGGGGGAAGTTATCGAGATTAGCGTCGGAATTCCCTCGATACAACTAGAAAACTTCCCACTGATCAGGGGCGACGAATCTTTCATTCAAAAGAAACGGCTACTAGAAACTGGCAAAGTCGACTAAGCCTCAGCGGGCTCATAGAAATTACCAAGTTTCGAACGAAATTATTTTGTTTCCAGGGACCTAGATGCTAGCAACGGGAGAGGAAGGAAACCATCAAGTGTTTTATAAATACTTTTTTAACCGCATTTCCTTTCAAAGAAGGCTGCGGCTTTTCTGAAAAGGGTCATGTCCCATTGTGTGTCTGTCTGTGTGTGTGTGTTCCGCCGATCTTGGGAATGGACGATGAGAAATGTTATGAAATGGTACCATTATGTAGGTGGGTAGGACATATTTGGGTGCCCAAAAAATCAGTTTGAATAATCTCTTGCGCGCTTCGGGGCAACCGACTTTGTCCGTGGGGCGCACTTTTGGCCGTGGGTCATGAAAACATATATGAGTCGTCTAACGCTAGAAGCGCTAAGCACTTACCGGGTATGCAGGGGGTTACCGATAGTGTGCAGGACCTTAGTGGGAGCGTGCAGGACGTTGTAGAAAGTGTGCGGGACCCCGGTGGGAGTGTGCAGGACTTCATAGAAAGTTTGCAGGACCCCAGTGGGAGTGTGCAGGACGTCATAAAAAGTGTGCAGGACCCTAATGGGGGTGTGCAGGACGTCATAGAAAGTGGGCAGGTTCTCACTGGGAGTGAGAAGGGCGTCATAGAATGTGCGCAAGACCCAAATGGCAGTGTGCAGGACGTCATAGAAAGTGAGCAGGTCCCAAGTGGGACATTGCAGGACACTAGTGGGAGTGTGCGGGGCGTCATAAAAAGTGTGCAGGAGCCTAATGGGGGTGCGCAGGTCGTCATAGAAAGTGGGCAGGTCCTCACTGGGAGTGAGAAGGGCGTCATAGAAAGTGCGCAGGTCCCCAGTGGGAGTGTGCAGGACACCTGTGAGAGTGTGCAGGGCGTCATAGAAAGTGCGCAGATCCCCAGTGGGAGTGTGTAGGACGCTATAGAAAGTGCGCAGGACCCCAGTGGGAGTGTGCAGGACGTCATATAAAATGCGCAGGACCCCAATGGGAGTGTGCAGGACGTCATAGAATGTGTGCAAGACCCAAATGGCAGTGTGCAGGACGTCATAGAAAGTGAGCAGGTCCCAAGTGGGACATTGCAGGACACTAGTGGGAGTGTGCGGGGCGTCATAAAAAGTGTGCAGAACCCTAATGGGGGTGTGCAGGACGTCATAGAAAGTATGCAGGTCCTCACTGGGAGTGAGAAGGGCGTCATAGAAAGTGCGCTGGTCCCCAGTGGGAGTGTGCAGGACACCAGTGAGAGTGTGCAGGGCGTCATAGTAAGTGCGCAGATCCCCAGTGGGAGTGTGTAGGACGCTATAGAAAGTGTGCAGGACCCTAATGGGGGTGTGCAGGGCGTGATAGAAAGGGGGCAGGTTCTCACTGGGGAGTGAGAAGGGCGTCATAGAGTGTGTGCAAGACCCAAATGGCAGTGTGCAGGACGTCATAGAAAGTGAGCAGGTCCCAAGTGGGACATTGCAGGACACTAGTGGGAGTGTGCGGGGCGTCATAAAAAGTGTGCAGGACCCTAATGGGGGTGTGCAGGACGTCATAGAAAGTGGGCAGGTCCTCACTGGGAGTGAGAAGGGCGTCATAGAAAGTGCGCAGGTCCCCAGTGGGAGTGTGCAGGACACCAGTGAGAGTGTGCAGGGCGTCATAGAAAGTGCGCAGATCCCCAGTGGGAGTGTGCAGGACGTCATATAAAATGCGCAGGACCCCAATGGGAGTGTGCAAGACGTCATAGAAAGTGTGCAAGACCCAAATGGCAGTGTGCAAGGCGTCATAGAAAGTGTGCAGGACTCTAACGGGAGTGTGCAGGACGTCATAGAAAGTGAGCAGGTCCCAAGTGGGACATTGCAGGACACTAGTGGGAGTGTGCGGGCGTCATAGAAAGTGCGCAGGTCCTAGGTAGAAGTGTGCGGAACCCCGCTGGGAGTGTGCATGACGCGATTGAATGTGTGCAGGACGTCAGTGGATGTGTGCAGGACCCTAATCGGAATGTGCAGGACGTCGTAGATGGTGCGCAGGTCCTAGGTGTGGGAGTCTGCAGGACCCCAGTGGGATTTTGCAGGACGCCATAGAAAGTGTGCAGGACCTTAAAGGCAGTGTCCACGATGAAAATCGCTTTTCTGTTTCTCAGCCTATGTTGAGAACGGTCCCATGCTGATTCCAGCAATGTCTCTGAAATCGTACACGACCTTCTGGGAACGGAGTTATGGTCACACAAAATCTGAGCTAGAGAAGCATGGTGGACGCGTTTTCCGAGGCTTGTAACTTCCGTCTTTTGTAGCCGATGCATGCGAGCTGACCTGAGTAAAGAGAGAAGTCGAGATTGAAGAGAAGAACGAGGCCAATATTCGGAAACCATCGCTCATCTCACGATCGTTCACGTCGGTGGGCGGGCAACGCGCTTTTGGGGTCTACCTTGCGCTCAAAGTGGCAACTCAGGGCTCTTTTGGGGCTCTTGCTGGCTCGTTTTCATGCGTTCTTTCGACGTTAACGTTACAGAGTGTCCCTCCACTACCCATTCCTAGTGGAATTTCAAACACTTTTTTCATCGTGAACACTGCCTTTAACGGGAGTGTGCAGGACGTCATAGAAAGTGTGCAGGACCCCAGTGGGAGTATGCAGGGCGTCATAGAAAATGCACAGATCCCGAGTGGGAGCGTGCAGGAGGTCATCAAAAGTTAGCAGTACTGCAGTGGGGGTGTGCAGGACGTCACCAAGAGTGTAGAATTTGAAAAAAAGGTTCTTTAAATTTTTTAAAGCTAAATCTTAACCTTTTTATGGCGAAGAAAACAAATAGAAAGATAGGAAAACATGAATCTTGAGAAGCGTGCGACGCGTTTTGAGAATGACACAGAACTCCTGCGACATTTTTTTGCCAGTTTCAGGATACAAGCAGCAGCTCCGCTTCCGCACCTTCTCTGTTCGTCACTCATTGCAACCGCTCAGTCATTTCGATTCCCTAACTTCCACAAACCGGTTTTATATGTGTTGTAAGTTATGAGCGTATCAACGTTTGCACCACAAAAACATAAACAACCACCTACTTATGGCATTCATTGAGAACAAGGGCAACGTGTTGGTCAACTAGGGAAATATATTATTAAAGGCAGTGTCCACTATAAAAACCATGTCTGATTTTTTTGGTGGAGATCGGCAGCTGCGGGGCCTAGCGCAACCCTAACATTGAAAAAACTAAGAAAAATGAGCTCGGAACGATCCCCTACGGCTCCAATGTTCTACAATCGCCAGCTCGTCACACCCAGGTGCACTTTCCACGCCCACCGACGAGAACAAATGAATGCTCGAGATTGTGAGATGAGCGATGGTTTCCGATCAATAGCCCCGTTCTTCCCTTTATTCCCAACTTCTCTCTTTACTCAGGTCAGCTTGCATACATCGGCTGCAAAAGACGGAAGTTACAAGCCTCGGACAACTCGTCCACCATGTTTCCTTAGCTCATATTTTGAGGGACCATAACTCCGTTCCCAGAAGGTCTTGTACGATTCCAAAAACATCATTGGAATCAGCATGGGACCATCTTCAAAATAGGTAAAAAAGCAGAAAAACTGTTCCTATCGTGAACACTGCCTTTAAATGAGAATGCGTTTGTCCTTATCATGACAAAGATGGTAAAGCGACAATAATAGCTTGTGAACTTTACAAATCGGAAGAAAGGGCAGTGGGTAGCTACGTAAGGGAAGGAAGGACAGGGGTTGTGAATTTTATGCCGGTAGCAACCGACGATTTACCGCTGGCTTCTTATGTTTTGCTTTTTGATCCCACATTCTCATACCCCCATGCCTTAAGGTGAATGTACGGCACCCTGCTCTGCCCAGGAGAGTCCATACGGGCAGCAACTTCGAGGTAGACGGAAGTCAGTCAACACCGTTCTAGCAATCTAATCCGTCTCAGGAAGTTGGCTCACGCAAAAGTTTTTTCGATCGAAGACTTCGCTAGGCCTCGCTAGTAGTATAGGTTAGTACATTGTCCATATGTAGTTCTGAATAATCACCTTCAGATAGATTTAGATTTTGAAAATATTGATCTCCCGGTGGGTCATACGGTCCGAAAGGCAGCCAGCGTATGGACCACCGGTGGGTCATAGGTCGTGAATGGCTCAAAAGCCGGTGGGGGAATTCCTATTTCAAGAGGGCTACATGTGAATGGCAGTGCCTCTCAACATGATTTTTTTGAAATACTTTTCACCCATTTGTCCTAAAACCGTGGTTATACACCGGCGACATGCTGTGGAAATGGCAAGACAACTGTCACCAGTGATCACTCCCATTGTGCTGAAGTACACCAAAAGATAAAGTTGTCACTGAAAAGCGCGGTGGAAACTCGTGTCGAGCGGTTATAAAGGCCGCGGCGCTCCAAACTGTGTCGTTGCGGGACCAATCCGTCTGAGCATTCATCAAATTCTGCCAGCTGATCATATTTAAGGGTTAAACTTGCTAAAACATTATAAAACTGGTACCAATAGCAATGCAATGGGAGGAGGAATGGAATGATATGGGATTTTCGCAATGCATTTGCATCTGAAGTACAAAATGCTTTCAAAATGCACTGGGATTGCCCAAATATTATTGTTCTGCAGTATTGCGTCGCGTACTGGATGAGTTCTTGATCTATGCAGAAAGCTGCGGCATCGCTGACCTTTTTTCAGGCCCTTGGAGTATAACTGGGGGCTAAGGCCTTCTGGCGTAACATACAGTCGGCTCTGATCGTACTGACACTTAGCATTCACTATTATAGGTACATATGCGCAAACTCGGTGACATATGCTATGATATACGTGCACCGAGTGTGCGCCAATCTCCAATAGGGAACGTGTAGTATCAGTGCGTTCCGTGCTGACAGTAGAGTGAGTATATATTCGGCGATCATTGATGAAAAATCCCTGTTTAAAATTTGTTATAAATTCGAAGAAGGTTATAAAAAAGTGTTTTTTTCCATCTTGCAATTGTGTATAATTTTTCAGTTACGTGACAACTTTTATTATTACGATGTGTATTACTCACGTGGACTAGTTCCGCGTCTTAAATTAATAAATAAAATAAATAAATATCGTTTCAAAACAAAAAAGGAATGGGGAGAAAAATCTGAAAATAAGAGAAAAGAGGAGAGAGATTTTGAGAAATGTGGCTTTCGAATAGTTTTCAGCCACCCCGTACCAATCCATCGGTTAGCAGTCCGCGGCGTTATCGACTGAGCCGTCCCCGCTGATGCAGTATGGCCATTGGTATACCCCACGACAGACCTGTCGCTATCGCTCAGGCCAAGAAACACCGAGCAGGGTACTGGATTTGGCTGGGTCGCTGCCGCTGACACGGACAGCCGCGACAGCGACCGATTACCGCACGGTTCCCATATTTCAGGCATAACATCACCTTTCGAGCCAGTGACCGCGACAGGTGCTGCAAAGTGTTCCTGCGAGAAGAAATTCGTACTGGGTGGGGCTGGTCCTAGCACGAATCGTACTAGTTGACCGCACCTGTCGCGGTCGCAAACTTTTGGTATATCAATCGTCTATGGCGCTCTTAATTTAATGATGTCCGTGTTACCGCGGTATTATCGCGTTAAAGTCAAGTCAAATTTTTTGGTAAAATCCCATATTCTTTGCGGCGATTTCTCGATTTTCTCGCCATGATTTTACGGTTTTTTGCGGTAAATTCGCAACAGGCGTCTATCGATGAATTCGCGTTATTTCTCATTTTCTCGAGTTTTTTTTTTGAGTGAACTCTCAGGCGAATTCCCGGTTCGCGGAGAATTATCGGTGCTTTGTAGAGTCGGCTTTTTAACGAAAATTTGAATAGTTGACTCCCTCTAAATGTCAAAATTGGAACCGTCCCGCTTATTCATCCCACAACGCGTGGAAACCGTCCCGAAAACATCCGAAACAGAAAAAAGTGAAAAACAGAAAATATCTATTTCGCCGTGGTCGCCACTGATGAAAAATGAGGCTAATCCAGTTTGGAAAAAAACATTTTATGCAAAACAGTGGTAGTTAGAGACCGCAGCAAAGAACGGAGCCACAGAAAGCAGATAATTGCAAAGGACGGGTCCAAAGAAGATTTCACTGTCACAACGGACACTTCCTGTGAGGGTAAAGAGGCGGGGTAACATTAAAAGATTTCGTTCCTTTTTGATGCGTTTTTTTTCTCGCTTTCTTCTTCATTTGAGTCCCGACCCGGGCCCAAACACTCGATTTAGAGACAAATCTCAAAATCGCCGATTGTCGTGGACACTGCTTTTAAATCACCACCAAAATAGCATGAGGCCAGTTATCAACCGGCAGTTTGCCAGCTTCTGACGTTAGTATCTTCTACTGGATCTAAGCCCTCGAAATGAATTTTAGCATTCTTCGTGAACGACCCGCCAAGCACCGGGCCTACTTCAGATGCTCATGTTGTGGCTTACATATTATTCTTCTTCTTATTATTTTTATTATTATTATTATTATTATTATTATTATTATTATTATTATTATTACATATATTATTATTATTATTATTATTATTATTATTATTATTATTATTATTATTAATATTAGTATTATTATTATTGGTATTATTATTATTATTATTATTATTATTATTATTATTATTATTATTATTATTATTATTATTATTATTATTATTATTATTATTATTATTATTATTATTATTATTATTTATTACACGCGAAGGTGCGCTATACACAACAATGCCTGACGTTGATAAATGCATGAAAAACAAAAGTTAAAAAAATGAAAAACAGAAACAAAGGGATATTCTCACTGAAAACGGAGTTGAGGGTGGTAGAACAGCATCATGGGGACTTCTTGGCCAGTTTCATGTATAAATGAAAGATAAGGTGAGAAGAGCTGGGATACGACAAATAATTTTATTAATCGGTATAAATTACCAAGCATTGTCAAAATAGCAAACTTTGAACTGGGCAGTATAACCAGATTCTGGTGAACTTGAGCTAACTGAAGGCTTAGCATATCTTCTGGACAACGCAACTAACCAAGGTTATTCCCGGGCGGGCCAAATAGGTGCCTCATTGATCTAAATACGAACCCAGGGCGAGAGACCCAGACCCAAGTCCGCCATCAGGAGGTGCAGAGCTTGTTGACATGTACCTTGAGCAAGATTAAATGCAGTGCAAGTCCGGAATCAGAAAACATCAGACAAGTTCAGAAGAGCTAACAAGTCTAAAAACAGATTCTAAAAACAGAAAACAGATTCTAAAAACAGAAAACAGATTCTAAAAACAGAAAACAGAACTGCTCCTCCGCGCGCTTGTGCGGGAAGAGGAAGGAGACCGCGAGAAAAATTGAGGCCTATGAAACGCAGCCTACGCGCGCATGGTCGTGTCCAGGGGTGTGCGTAATTGAATTTACATTTTTCGTAAATCGTAAAGCTCTCCTTAACTGCTTGGAGTTTGCTTGAAAAAAAATTAGAAGAGTTGGCTCTTCTAATTTTCTGTACTTGGCCTGAAACCCGGAGTTGTTTACCGTCCTTATCGGGGAGAAGTTGCAATCCGCAGTTGCGGCGCGCAACTCAAGATGGTCGTGTCCAGGGGTGTGCGTAATTGAATTTACATTTTTCGTAAATCGTAAAACGTAATTGCGATGAAACCATCGTAAATCGTAAATAGTAAACCGTAAATCGTGAACAGCGGGTAATAACAATAACTCAGAGGATCGCGGGGTCGTAATGGAGCACAATAGGCTTTCACCTCGACGAGGATAGCGAGGGCAGCACGAGGGGAAGAGCTGCTGCTCGAGCAGCACGTGCTGCCTTTGTGCTGCTCTTAGCAGCACCTGCTGCCCTCGTGCTCCTTTCGTCGCCTCAGCTGCTGCTCTCCGTTTTGGCCAGCGCAGTGTGGTAACTTTGCTCAAAGTGGTTCATTTGGGCAGCTACAAGGACATTGATAATCAGCTTGGAGAGCTTCTGAGCATAAACATTTAGACTCCCAGATATCTGTATACAAGGTGCACACCCACGCCGCTTCGCGGCGTACTTGTGGGCGTGCTTTAAGATCTATGGATTATTTGAATTACAGAGCAGTGCCTCGCTGCGCTAAACAGCCTTGAAGGCACAGTGCAACATCAGGAGTAAATTTTGATATTATAGCCCGCCCAGCGTGAGTAGCAACCATGCCAAGCGCGAGATCTCAATTCGCTGTAATAAATGAGAAACTTCAAGGAAAAGTCGGTTTCCGCCCCAAAGCCTAACTGCATCGCCCCGAAAGAGAACCAAGAGTTCTGCTATTGTTCATTTTGCTTTTGAGCTTCGCCACACAAACTAAATTTTCCGTTTGCAAAAATTTGGGTTATCTTTTCGAGGTCGAAACGCTTGATTATGCTTTTATGGTGTTGTGAGCGGGGTCGACTTTTTCAGTGTAGTTTCTCACTTTTTTGATAGAATTGAGTTCTCGAGCTTGACAGGGTTGCTATACACGGTGGGCGGACTATAATACCGAATTTTACCCCTTAGGTAGAGTCCCGCACAATTTTTCGCAGAAAAAGCATTTTGCGGCGTTTTTTTGCGCTCACAAAGCGCTGCATCGCTATAACTTGCTTCAAAGTGGTCCGATTTCAATTTTGGAGTAATTTCTATATTGCTTTCATTGAGTCCTCTGATCACAGTGGTATCTCTTTTTTTATACGAAAGTATTAGAAAACATTAGATTGAACGCAAGAAGTGCATCGAAAAATGCATATGCGCGACATTGAGGTCTCAAGTTTCGCTATCTCCACTTGGTTCAAATATTGGAGCGAGAAGAAAACCCCAAATGCGAATTTCCGCCTTAAAAAAAGGAAGCTGCCTTCAAAGGCACAGAACACCCAGAAGAGGACTTTTTTAGTTTTTATGCTGGTCTTAAGGAGGGTCACACTCTGATCACAGTGGTATTCTTTTTTCGTCCAAGACCCCTATGAACAGAGTTATGGCTTATTAAAGATGCCTATATTTAAAGGGTGAAAAATTGGCGGATGAGTTGTTTCTTCTCTTCATTCGCAATCGTTGCCTGAGAGCGAGCCAGGATAAGGAGACAGTCTGACTATGGTCTGAAGAACGACGAATTGTTGAGAATTCAGTCATTCATCTAGCCGCTACAGAGTTTGGAAATCTGGTGAGGGGTGTGGCCCGTGCAGGTGAGCGAAGCAGGTCGGGCCTAAGGTGGTCGCCTATATCTCGCTTATTCGGAGGAATTGAGATCTCGCACTTGGCACGTCTTATAAAAGAGGGGTCTACTAGACAATCAAATAAAATCACAAAATTCGTATGTGAGGGTGTAGTGTGATTTCAAGGTACACAACGGCTTGTTTGGTGGGGGGTGTGGGGGGGGGGTTAGGTGTTCTCACCGCGTTTTCTGAGACGACGCATTACGAATTATCCATGTCGAATTCGTACAGAGTGTACTGTCGCATATGAGAAAGCTTGGGTGAGAAGCCTGTATGAAGGAAAGCAAACCACAGATGAAGTCGAGTATCTTTGCAGTCATCTTCCAGAAAAGACACAGAACGGATATCAAATTGGGGAATAGTTATGTAAGCAAAGAAAGTGTGAGGACTGCTTCATAAGTATCGTACGCGTATCTAGATTTCGGGGGATGCGTGCCCACTCCTACTCGCTAAACTTTAACCACCAATACTCTGCTCGAAATCTATTCTAAGATCCACCAAAAACGTCCTTTTTCATGAGACAGTATTCCATCGCAAGGAATTAGGGCGCAACTGCCTTTTTAATCGGTAAGCATATCATTAAATGATTGGATGTGCACCGCTATATTTCTCCATGTCTCAGTATTCCGCTGTTTTTGATAATAGAAATCCTGAGCTCTATACAAGTACCCCCAAAGATTAGGTTGTTCACAGTAGAATAAAAATAGAGAGCATATAAATCATTAAATCTGAAGTAAACTAGGAAATCTGTATATTACCAAACATGTTTTAGTGATTTTTAATCATTTCCATTGAAATCCAGGAAGAATGCATTCAAGTGAGCTTTCAGATCGGATAAGCAGTGTGGGGCGCGCACAACATGCGCCCGGCGGGAGGCGGACACGCGGAGTTTTTGGCGTGGTCTGAGTCTGAGGTCTTGCCCGTACACTTTTCAGTTCCAAGCGTGAGCGATTTATCTGTTTACCTGCGCGGCCACCTCAAAGGTGGTAATTTTATGCAAAATTCACATTTTCGTTGCATCAAGTCTTCCAAAAAAAAATCTGGTACTTAATTGATCATCAAATCGAACACCGTCTAGAAAAAAAGAATTTTCGTTAGGTTTGAGATGGTACATTCGAGTAAAGTAGTTCCTTGCGAGCAATGTGAATGGTCCAGCTCGGTCAAAGGCTGATGAATTATACTGAAAAAGGTGATGAGCCGTCATTCTTATAAGATGATAGTTGTGTGGATCTGACGGAAAATTTGAAAACGTTCAACCCTTTTTGAAATAATTTATCCAGTGTGTTCTACAAGATTCGACAACAACTTGAGTTTTTTTCGAATCTTGAAGGTATGTGTCGAAAACTTTGGAAAATCACGTTCTTACTTTAAAATTCGTTTTGATGACTTTGAACTTTACTCGCATTTTCCAGTGAAACATAGTTTTTTGATTTTGGACAAGGACCACGAGGACTTGTATTTTCAATGCTGAGCGGCAATGGCTTGCCGAAAATGGAACGAAATGGCTAATACGTTTTCTCCACGAAAACACTATGCTCACAATATTCAAAGCAGACAGTTCTCAAAATTTACTTTGCATTTAATTCAACAATTTTAAACCATCCTGAGAAAGTTCACGACAATAATTTCGAAAGAAGAAAAACATTTTTATTGAATCATTGCTTGTTCGGGAGGAAAAATCACCATTTATAGAGAGATCGCCAAATGATGGATACTCTGATATTTGCACTTTCTGTTCGCCCCAGACATTCCTCTAACCAGTGCGAATTTTAGTAAATTAAGAATATTTTGGGAAACTTCCATCTTTGGAATATGTGGGTATATCGTTTTTCCCAAAGAAAGCCATGATTCGTCTTTTAAAATCGAGAAAACAGAATATTGTGCCTAATTCTTATCTTTACGGTCACAAAACCGAGTGAAAATAGATTCTTGTTTAGGGATAGAGAATATCTCTGTTGAGGAATGTTTTTGGGACACGCACATTCACTACCGACCGAGGCCTGTGTTGAACGGCCCTCGCAAACTCGTGCCAGATACGAGGCAGTCTTACATGGGCATGAGACAGTCGGCAATGCGAGCATCATTTCCTCGATCGGTGGCGAAGATCAAAGGATATAATCAAGGGTGAAACTCCCGTGAGGGATATCAATAGGCCTCCCTGGGGTCTTTATCTTTGATGGGTCGCTGCAGCGCTGCTGCTGAAAGCGACATATCACCTGCGAAATAAAAATTACAAGAAAAAAGAAAAGATCATAAATGAGGAGCAGCAGTTGGGGCGAGAATAAAGAGCAGCAGTTGGGGCCACAATGAGGAGCAGCAGTTGGGGCCACAATGAAGAGCAGCAGTTGGGGCGACGACTGGAGCAGTTGGGGCAACTGTGGCAGCAGGTGGGGCAACTATACGAGCAGCAGTTGGGGCAGTCAGCGGAGCAAGAGGACACAACGTGCTGCCCTGGGCAGCAGTTGGGGGAACGAAAGGGGCTTACACCTCGACGAGTAAATGCGTTAGTAATCCCCTCGTGCTGCCTTACTAAGCCGCGAGTATCTGAGAACCATTAAGAAATTATTACTTTGGTGAAACAAGAAATTGAATACGTTCTATATGAGAAAGAATTGTTTCAGGAGTTTGTTGCTTTCTAAGCTGCAGATGTATCTTCCGTTTCGGAGCCAAATTAACTCTGCTCCTCCGCGCGCTTGTGCGGGAAGAGGAAGGAGACCGCGAGAAAAATTGAGGCCTATGAAACGCAGCCTACGCGCGCAGACGCACGCGATAAACGGAAAATTTCTTTTTTCCGAAACAGAGGATAGCTAGGAGTATTATAGAGAAAAACAGTTCTGCAGATTTGCGTGTCCAACGCAGACTCGGTATATGCTTCATGCAGTGCCATGCTCACTAAAGGCGTCATAACACATGCTAGTAAATGTAAGGGTAGACCTGCCTGTGGTGCTACCTGCTACCCTAAAAACTACCTACTGTCCACCGTTTCGCCTACTATGTTCATATTAACAACATGTTTGTTTTGTTCAGTGTTTGACAGGTAACCGCATTCAATGGGAGCGTCTTACCCGTATTTCTATGTTTCCCCTTATCTCTGATTTCACAACTGCTTCGTAGATATTGTGAACTGGAGGTCCGATTCAGCTGTACGCGAGCGTATATTCTGGGCAGCAGGGACACAATTATATTTGTAATGCCTCTCCCAGAACGTTAGTGCCGTTGTAAGCCTTAAAATGAGACAAAATGGCCGTATGTGAGCGATTCTTTACGGCCAACTTTGAGAATTCCGCCCACTTGTTAGCGAAACACCAAAACCGATGTTATGTGTGTGATCTACAGCACAGCTTCGGCTACCAAGCACAAAGTTATTTTCCTTTATATCCTTATTATATCGAATGGCGGGCCAGGAGCACTCTCTGAAGCCATTTTGGGCATATCTAGACCGCTTCGGCTGATTTTTGGTCTAATCTACTTCTTGGAATCAGGACAGTTGGTCATAAAAAAAACGAGGTCTCACGTAGAGAGTGACGGCGCCGCATCGTAGTCCATAGTTATACCAAAACTTTGCGACCGCGACAGGTGCGGTCAATTGTTACAAATCGTGTGGGGACTAGGCTCACACAGTACAAAAGTGCTGTCGCAGGAACACTTTGCAGCCCTTGTCGCGGTCGCTGGCTCGAGGAGGGATGTTGTGCCTGCAACGTGAAAACCGTGCGGTAATCGGTCGCTGTTGCGGCAGTACGTCGCAGTGCGGTGCACTGACACGGGTGTCAGCGACAGCGACCCAGCCAAATCCAGTATCCTGCACTCCTGCAGGGTGTTTCTTGGCTCTGAGCGACGGCGACGGCCGGCTACAGCGACGTAGCAGTGCTCTGCGACCGCGATAAGTCTGTGGGGTATACCAACGGCCTTAGACGGCAGCTAGTAAGACGCGCCCAACGCGGATCTTGTATCCAGCGCCTCCAACTCCGAGCGTGCGTCCGGCGTTAATACGACAAAATAACGTCAAAGGTTGATAAGCGATTCTTGCTGTAGTCACACTCAGGACTTGGTCCCATCTCCTGCCTAAAACATTAGTATACGCAATTTAGGAGTAGAGCAGGCAAATCGGAGATGCCTAGTGATTTCCTTCGATTGCATGTATTTTTATTTACGAAAATTTACGATTTACGACCCAAAATATCGTAAATCGTAAACCGTAATTACGAGGCCAAAAAACACCGTAAATCGTAAAATCGTAAATCGTAAACCGTAATTACGCACACCCCTGGTCGTGTCACGAACACGTGATTCGGAGGCGATTTCGCATGGTTTCACCAACACTGCGTGTCGCAATAGCGGGCCGAATTTCATATTGAAAGGACATGCGGCTCTTCGTGAGCGCTAAAAACGCAGCAAGACGCTTTTTCTGCAGAAAAAAAACTGCGCGATACTGTATGGGGTCAAGGCTGTTGAGCTCAGCGAGGCACTGCTCTGCAATTTAATTAATTCATGGATCCCAAAGTACGCCCACAGGTACGCCGCGAAGCGACCTGGGTGCGCACCTTGTGTACATATACTATCGTTCGCTTGAGCCAACTTCCCGTCCGCGATCGCGAACTACGGCTGTTGCATCTTGCGACCCGTGCTAGAAGTGCTGGGAGAAAGGTGAATCGTGCCGGGACCAATTGGTCCCAGCACATATAACACGTGTCGCATGATGCAATAGCCGTAGCCCGCAAATGCGGACCGGAATTAGGCCCAGAGAACGGCAGTATCTATACAAACGCATTCGATAAAGTTCCGTTGATCTTATACGACCCCATCAAGGTCGCTGGCCCAACCACTTTTGCGAGCGTGTATGCTGTCTTTCATTTCCATGTTTCAGAGGGTGAAATTTTTTTTAAAGGCTACCTCTGAGTATGTGACAGGTATGGCTTGCGATGCGCTATATAACAAAAATTTCATCGATTCTGGAAAAGATGGGGGTAGATCGGGGTAATTTACGTACTTATGAAACCAGTTAGAAAAACCACTCGTCCCAAGGCTTCTGGGCGCTACATAGCGTATTTCGTAGACAGTCAATTATGAAAAATCCCTGTTTCAAATCTCCTATAAATTACAAGAAGGTGACAAAAAGTGCTAAGTCGAATTAAGCCTTGTTTTCGAATGATACGCGAATACACTTGAGATTTTTCGCAGTAACGGAATTGTCGAACAAACGGCTTTTTATGTCTGCTGTCTTTTCGAAGGTTCGAGAAGACAGCTGTAGATTTGAGAACTCGTCCCAGCAATGGAAAGAGAGTAGAACGAAAATCCAGCATTCACCAGGAAATTCCGCTCAAGCTTTGTTTTCATCCTATTGGAAACAACCTTAGAGAGGCTCTCATCCAAATCGGAATTTATTAAATTCCCAGGTCTTCAATTCACGACCGAAAATTGGAGAGCTGAGGTCTCCAACCAACCCATCATAGGATGCAGTACCTATACCTAATTTTCCAAATCAGTCGATGTCCGAATACTGGAAACCTCAAAGTATTTCAGCTTTCGCCGAATCGCTCCAGCCGCGAAGCGGCTGGAGAGGTTTGGTTTTGCCTGGCACTTGTGATCACTTAGATTTTGGTAAAGTAGTTAATAAAACCTGTAAAACAAATTTTCTAGAGATTTCCTTCTGGATATAAGTGAGAGAGTATAGAAGACACCCGCTGACAAAATTTGAGCCAAATCGATTGAAAATTAACAAAGTTAGAACGGCGGAAGCTTAGCTAAAATTCGCGTTTTTCTTGTAACGCGTCCTCGTGTCCTGTTCCTCGTCCTCGTCCCTCGTCCTCGTCCTCGTCCTCGTCCCTCGTCCCTCGTCCCTCGTCCTCGTCCTCGTTCCTCGTCCCTCGTTCCTCGTCCCTCGTTCCTCGTTCCTGCCACTAGCCACTGCCAGTGGTCGCAGGCTATCCGTACATAGGGCATCTGATGACGTCATCAGGGTGTCATGTAAAGTACATAGGGCATCTGATGACGTCATCAGGGTGTCATGTAAAGTACATAGGGCATCTGATGACGTCATCAGGATGTCATGTAAAGTACATAGGGCATCTGATGACGTCATCAGGGTGTCATGTAAAGTACATAGGGCATCTGATGACGTCATCAGATGTCATGTAAAGTACATAGGGCATCTGATGACGTCATCAGGGTGTCATGTAAAGTACATAGGGCATCTGATGACGTCATCAGGGTGTCATGTAAAGTACATAGGGCATCTGATGACGTCATCAGGATGTCATGTAAAGTACATAGGGCATCTGATGACGTCATCAGGGTGTCATGTAAAGTACATAGGGCATCTGATGACGTCATCAGGATGTCATGTAAAGTACATAGGGCATCTGATGACGTCATCAGGGTGTCATGTAAAGTACATAGGGCATCTGATGACGTCATCAGGGTGTCATGTAAAGTACATAGGGCATCTGATGACGTCATCAGGGTGTCATGTAAAGTACATAGGGCATCTGATGACGTCATCAGGATGTCATGCAAAGTACATAGGGCATCTGATGACGTCATCAGGGTGTCATGTAAAGTACATAGGCATCTGATGACGTCATCAGGATGTCATGTAAAGTACATAGGGCATCTGATGACGTCATCAGGGTGTCATGTAAAGTACATAGGGCATCTGATGACGTCATCAGGGTGTCATGTAAAGTACATAGGGCATCTGATGACGTCATAAGGGTGTCACGTAAAGTACATAGTATCTGATGACGTCATCAGGATGTCATGTAAAGTACATAGGGCATCTGATGACGTCATAAGGGTGTCATGTAAAGCACATAGGGCATCTGATGACGTCATCAAGATGTCATGTAAAGTACATAGGGCATCTGATGACGTCATAAGGGTGTCACGTAAAGTACATAGGGCATCTGATGACGTCATCAGAATGTCATGTAAAGTACATAGGGCATCTGATGACGTCATAAGGGTGTCATGTAAAGTACATAGGGCATCTGATGACGTCATCAGGGTGTCATGTAAAGTACATAGGGCATCTGATGACGTCATCAGGATGTCATGTAAAGTACATAGGGCATCTGATGACGTCATAAGGGTGTCATGTAAAGTACATAGGGCATCTGATGACGTCATCAGGGTGTCATGTAAAGTACATAGGGCATCTGATGACGTCATCAGGATGTCATGTAAAGTACATAGGGCATCTGATGACGTCATAAGGGTGTCATGTAAAGCACATAGGGCATCTGATGACGTCATCAAGATGTCATGTAAAGTACATAGGGCATCTGATGACGTCATCAGGGTGTCATGTAAAGTACATAGGGCATCTGATGACGTCATCAGGGTGTCATGTAAAGTACATAGGGCATCTGATGACGTCATCAGGGTGTCATGTAAAGTACATAGGGCATCTGATGACGTCATCAGGGATGTCATGTAAAGTCCTTAGGGCATCTGATGACGTCATCAGGATGTCATGTAAAGTACATAGGGCATCTGATGACGTCATCAGGGTGTCATGTAAAGTACATAGGGCATCTGATGACGTCATCAGGGTGTCATGTAAAGTACATAGGGCATCTGATGACGTCATCAGGGTGTCATGTAAAGTACATAGGGCATCTGATGACGTCATCAGGATGTCATGTAACGTACATAGGGCATCTGATGACGTCATCAGGGTGTCATGTAAAGTACATAGGGCATCTGATGACGTCATCAGGGTGTCATGTAAAGCACATAGGGCATCTGATGACGTCATCAGGATGTCATGTAAAGTACATAGGGCATCTGATGACGTCATCAGGATGTCATGTAAAGTACATAGGGCATCTGATGACGTCATCAGGATGTCATGTAAAGTTCATAGGGCATCTGATGACGTCATCAGGATGTCATGTAAAGTACATAGAGCATCTGGTGACGTCATCAGGATGTCATGTAACGTACATAGGGCATCTGATGACGTGATCAGGGTGTCATCTAAAGTACATAGGGCATCTGATGACGTCATAAGGATGTCATGTAAAGTACATAGGGCATCTGATGACGTCATCAGGATGTCATGTAAAGTTCATAGGGCATCTGATGACGTCATCAGGATGTCATGTAAAGTACATAGAGCATCTGGTGACGTCATCAGGGTGTCATGTAAAGTACATAGGCATCCGATGACGTCATCAGGGGTCATGTAAAGGACATAGGGCATCTGATGACGTCATCAGGATGTCATGTAAAGTACATAGGGCATCTGATGACGTCATCAGGATGTCATGTAAAGTACATAGGGCATCTGATGACGTCATCAGGATGTCATGTAAAGTACATAGGGCATCTGATGACGTCATAAGGGTGTCATGTAAAGTACATAGGGCATCTGATGACGTCATCAAGATGTCATGTAAAGTACATAGGGCATCTGATGACGTCATCAGGATGTCATGTAAAGGACATAGGGCATCTGATGACGTCATCAAGATGTCATGTAAAGTACATAGGGCATCTGATGACGTCATAAGGGTGTCGCGTAAAGTACATAGGGCATCTGATGACGTCATCAGGGTGTCATGTAAAGTACATAGGGCATCTGATGACGTCATCAGGATGTCATGTAAAGTACATAGGGCATCTGATGACGTCATCAGGGTGTCATGTAAAGTACATAGGGCATCTGATGACGTCATCAGGGTGTCATGTAAAGTACATAGGGCATCTGATGACGTCATCAAGATGTCATGTAAAGTACATAGGGCATCTGATGACGTCATCAGGGTGTCATGTAAAGCACATAGGGCATCTGATGACGTCATCAAGATGTCATGTAAAGTACATAGGGCATCTGATGACGTCATCAAGATGTCATGTAAAGTACATAGGGCATCTGATGACGTCATCAGGGTGTCATGTAAAGTACATAGGGCATCTGATGACGTCATCAGGGTGTCATGTAAAGTACATAGGGCATCTGATGACGTCATCAGGGTGTCATGTAAAGTACATAGGGCATCTGATGACGTCATCAGGTGTCATGTAAAGTACATAGGGCATCTGATGACGTCATCAGGGTGTCATGTAAAGTACATAGGGCATCTGATGACGTCATCAGGTGTCCTGTAAAGTACATAGGGCATCTGATGACGTCATCAGGGTGTCATGTAAAGTACATAGGGCATCTGATGACGTCATCAGGGTGTCATGTAAAGTACATAGGGCATCTGATGACGTCATCAGGATGTCATGTAAAGTACATAGGGCATCTGATGACGTCATCAGGATGTCATGTAAAGTACATAGGGCATCTGATGACGTCATCAGGATGTCATGTAAAGTACAAAGGGCATCTGATGACGTCATCAGGGTGTCATGTAAAGTACATAGGGCATCTGATGACGTCATCAGGGTGTCATGTAAAGTACATAGGGCATCTGATGACGTCATCAGATGTCATGTAAAGTACATAGGGCATCTGATGACGTCATCAGGGTGTCATGTAAAGTACATAGGGCATCTGATGACGTCATCAGGGTGTCATGTAAAGTACATAGGGCATCTGATGACGTCATCAGGGTGTCATGTAAAGTACATAGGGCATCTGATGACGTCATCAGGGTGTCATGTAAAGTACATAGGGCATCTGATGACGTCATCAGGTGTCATGTAAAGTACATAGGGCATCTGATGACGTCATCAGGGTGTCATGTAAAGTACATAGGGCATCTGATGACGTCATCAGGTGTCATGTAAAGTACATAGGGCATCTGATGACGTCATCAGGGTGTCATGTAAAGTACATAGGGCATCTGATGACGTCATCAGGGTGTCATGTAAAGTACATAGGGCATCTGATGACGTCATCAGGGTGTCATGTAAAGTACATAGGACATCTGATGACGTCATCAGGGTGTCATGTAAAGTACATAGGGCATCTGATGACGTCATCAGGGTGTCATGTAAAGTACATAGGGCATCTGATGACGTCATCAGGGTGTCACGTAAAGTACATAGGGCATCTGATGACGTCATCAGGATGTCATGTAAAGTACATAGGGCATCTGATGACGTCATCAGGATGTCATGTAAAGTACATAGGGCATCTGATGACGTCATCAGGATGTCATGTAAAGTACATAGGGCATCTGATGACGTCATCAGGGTGTCATGTAAAGAACATAGGACATCTGATGACGTCATCAGGATGTCATGTAAAGTACATAGGCATCTGATGACGTCATCAGGGTGTCATGTAAAGCACATAGGGCATCTGATGACGTCATCAAGATGTCATGTAAAGTACATAGGCATCTGATGACGTCATCAGGGTGTCATGTAAAGTACATAGGGCATCTGATGACGTCATCAGGGTGTCATGTAAAGTACATAGGGCATCTGATGACGTCATCAGGGTGTCGCGTAAAGTACATAGGGCATCTGATGACGTCATCAGGGTGTCATGTAAAGTACATAGGGCATCTGATGACGTCATCAGGGTGTCATGTAAAGCACATAGGGCATCTGATGACGTCATAAGGGTGTCATGTAAAGTACATAGGGCATCTGATGACGTCATCAGGGTGTCATGTAAAGCACATAGGGCATCTGATGACGTCATCAAGATGTCATGTAAAGTACATAGGGCATCTGATGACGTCATCAGGATGTCATGTAAAGTACATAGGGCATCTGATGACGTCATCAGGGTGTCATGTAAAGCACATAGGGCATCTGGTGACGTCATCAGGATGTCATGTAAAGTACATAGGGCATCTGATGACGTCATAAGGGTGTCATGTAAAGTACATAGGGCATCTGATGACGTCATCAAGATGTCATGTAAAGTACATAGGGCATCTGATGACGTCATCAGGGTGTCATGTAAAGTACATAGGGCATCTGATGACGTCATCAGGGTGTCATGTAAAGCACATAGGGCATCTGATGACGTCATCAAGATGTCATGTAAAGTACATAGGGCATCTGATGACGTCATCAGGGTGTCATGTAAAGCACATAGGGCATCTGATGACGTCATCAAGATGTCATGTAAAGTACATAGGGCATCTGATGACGTCATCAGGGTGTCATGTAAAGTACATAGGGCATCTGATGACGTCATCAGGGTGTCATGTAAAGTACATAGGGCATCTGATGACGTCATCAGGATGTCATGTAAAGTACATAGGGCATCTGATGACGTCATCAGGGTGTCATGTAAAGTACATAGGGCATCTGATGACGTCATCAAGATGTCATGTAAAGTACATAGGGCATCTGATGACGTCATCAGGGTGTCATGTAAAGTACATAGGGCATCTGATGACGTCATCAAGATGTCATGTAAAGTACATAGGGCATCTGATGACGTCATCAGGGTGTCATGTAAAGTACATAGGGCATCTGATGACGTCATCAAGATGTCATGTAAAGTACATAGGGCATCTGATGACGTCATCAGGGTGTCATGTAAAGTACATAGGGCATCTGATGACGTCATCAGGGTGTCATGTAAAGTACATAGGGCATCTGATGACGTCATCAGGATGTCATGTAAAGTACATAGGCCATCTGATGACGTCATCAGGATGTCATGTAAAGTACATAGGGCATCTGATGACGTCATCAGGATGTCATGTAAAGTACATAGGGCATCTGATGACGTCATCAGGGTGTCATGTAAAGTACATAGGGCATCTGATGACGTCATCAGGGTGTCATGTAAAGTACATAGGGCATCTGATGACGTCATCAGGATGTCATGGTAAAGTACATAGGGCATCTGATGACGTCATCAGGGTGTCATGGTGTAAAGTACATAGGGCATCTGATGACGTCATCAGGATGTCATGTAAAGTACATAGGGCATCTGATGACGTCATCAGGATGTCATGTAAAGTACATAGGGCATCTGATGACGTCATCAGGGTGTCATGTAAAGTACATAGGGCATCTGATGACGTCATCAGGGTGTCATGTAAAGTACATAGGGCATCTGATGACGTCATCAGGATGTCATGTAAAGTACATAGGGCATCTGATGACGTCATCAGGGTGTCATGTAAAGTACATAGGGCATCTGATGACGTCATCAGGGTGTCATGTAAAGCACATAGGGCATCTGATGACGTCATCAGGGTGTCATGTAAAGTACATAGGGCATCTGATGACGTCATCAGGGTGTCATGTAAAGCACATAGGGCATCTGATGACGTCATCAGGATGTCATGTAAAGTACATAGGGCATCTGATGACGTCATCAGGGTGTCATGTAAAGTACATAGGGCATCTGATGACGTCATCAGGGTGTCATGTAAAGCACATAGGGCATCTGATGACGTCATCAGGATGTCATGTAAAGTACATAGAGCATCTGGTGACGTCATCAGGATGTCATGTAACGTACATAGGCCATCTGAAGGCGTCATCAGGATGTCATGTAAAGTACATAGGGCATCTGATGACGTCATCAGGATGTCATGTAAAGTACATAGGGCATCTGATGACGTCATCAGGGTGTCATGTAAAGTACATAGGGCATCTGATGACGTCATCAGGGTGTCATGTAAAGTACATAGGGCATCTGATGACGTCATCAGGGTGTCATGTAAAGTACATAGGGCATCTGATGACGTCATCAGGGTGTCATGTAAAGTACATAGGGCATCTGATGACGTCATCAGGATGTCATGTAAAGTACATAGGGCATCTGATGACGTCATCAGGATGTCATGTAAAGTACATAGGGCATCTGATGACGTCATCAGGATGTCACGTAAAGTACATAGGGCATCTGATGACGTCATAAGGGTGTCATGTAAAGCACATAGGGCATCTGATGACGTCATCAAGATGTCATGTAAAGTACATAGGGCATCTGATGACGTCATCAGGGTGTCATGTAAAGCACATAGGGCATCTGATGACGTCATCAAGATGTCATGTAAAGTACATAGGGCATCTGATGACGTCATAAGGGTGTCACGTAAAGTACATAGGGCATCTGATGACGTCATCAGGGTGTCATGTAAAGTACATAGGGCATCTGATGACGTCATCAAGATGTCATGTAAAGTACATAGGGCATCTGATGACGTCATCAGGGTGTCATGTAAAGTACATAGGGCATCTGATGACGTCATCAGGGTGTCATGTAAAGCACATAGGGCATCTGATGACGTCATAAGGGTGTCATGTAAAGTACATAGGGCATCTGATGACGTCATCAGGGTGTCATGTAAAGTACATAGGGCATCTGATGACGTCATCAGGATGTCATGTAAAGTACATAGGGCATCTGATGACGTCATCAGGATGTCATGTAAAGTACATAGGGCATCTGATGACGTCATCAGGGTGTCATGTAAAGCACATAGGGCATCTGATGACGTCATCAGATGTCATGTAAAGTACATAGGGCATCTGATGACGTCATCAGGGTGTCATGTAAAGTACATAGGGCATCTGATGACGTCATCAAGATGTCATGTAAAGTACATAGGGCATCTGATGACGTCATCAGGGTGTCATGTAAAGTACATAGGGCATCTGATGACGTCATCAGGGTGTCATGTAAAGTACATAGGGCATCTGATGACGTCATCAAGATGTCATGTAAAGTACATAGGGCATCTGATGACGTCATCAGGGTGTCATGTAAAGTACATAGGGCATCTGATGACGTCATCAAGATGTCATGTAAAGTACATAGGGCATCTGATGACGTCATCAGGGTGTCATGTAAAGTACATAGGGCATCTGATGACGTCATCAGGGTGTCATGTAAAGCACATAGGGCATCTGGTGACGTCATCAGGATGTCATGTAAAGTACATAGGGCATCTGATGACGTCATCAGGATGTCATGTAAAGTACATAGGGCATCTGATGACGTCATCAGGATGTCATGTAAAGTACATAGGGCATGTGGTGACGTCGTCAGGGTGTCATGTAAAGTACATAGGTATCTGATGACGTCATCAAGATGTCATGTAAAGTACATAGGGCATCTGATGACGTCATCAGGTGTCATGTAAAGCACATACGGCATCTGATGACGTCATCAAGATGTCATGTAAAGTACATAGGGCATCTGATGACGTCATAAGGGTGTCATGTAAAGTACATAGGGCATCTGATGACGTCATCAGGGTGTCATGTAAAGTACATAGGGCATCTGATGACGTCATCAGGGCATGTCATGTAAAGTACATAGGGCATCTGAAGGCGTCATCAGGATGTCATGTAAAGTACATAGGGCATCTGATGACGTCATCAGGATGTCATGTAAAGTACATAGGGCATCTGATGACGTCATCAGGGTGTCATGTAAAGTACATAGGGCATCTGATGACGTCATCAGGGTGTCATGTAAAGTACATAGGGTATGAGATGACGTCACCAGGATGTCATGTAAAGTACATAGGGCATCTGATGACGTCATCAGGGTGTCATGTAAAGTACATAGGGCATCTGATGACGTCATCAGGATGTCATGTAAAGTACATAGGGCATCTGATGACGTCATCAGGATGTCATGTAAAGTACATAGGGCATCTGATGACGTCATCA
This sequence comes from Aplectana chamaeleonis, assembly GCA_029168955.1. Lineage (NCBI taxonomy): Eukaryota > Metazoa > Nematoda > Chromadorea > Rhabditida > Cosmocercidae > Aplectana > Aplectana chamaeleonis. Next base: position 15,006 of record JAPDOI010000868.1, on the reverse strand, counting down.
GGGTGTCATGTAAAGTACATAGGGCATCTGATGACGTCATCAGGGTGTCATGTAAAGTACATAGGGCATCTGATGACGTCATCAGGATGTCATGTAAAGTACATAGGGCATCTGATGACGTCATCAGGGTGTCATGTAAAGTACATAGGGCATCTGATGACGTCATCAGGATGTCATGTAAAGTACATAGAGCATCTGATGACGTCATCAGGGTGTCATGTAAAGTACATAGGGCATCTGATGACGTCATCAGGGTGTCATGTAAAGTACATAGGGCATCTGATGACGTCATCAGGGTGTCATGTAAAGTACATAGGGCATCTGATGACGTCATAAGGGTGTCATGTAAAGCACATAGGGCATCTGATGACGTCATCAAGATGTCATGTAAAGTACATAGGGCATCTGATGACGTCATCAGGGTGTCATGTAAAGTACATAGGGCATCTGATGACGTCATCAGGGTGTCATGTAATGTACATAGGGCATCTGATGACGTCATCAGGGTGTCATGTAAAGTACATAGGGCTTCTGTTGACGTCCACAGGGCCATGTAAAGTACATAGGGCATCTGATGACGTCATCAGGGTGTCATGTAAAGTACATAGGGCATCTGATGACGTCATCAGGGTGTCATGTAAAGTACATAGGGCATCTGATGACGTCATCAGGATGTCATGTAAAGTACATAGGGCATCTGATGACGTCATCAGGGTGTCATGTAAAGTACATAGGGCATCTGATGACGTCATCAGGGTGTCATGTAAAGTACATAGGGCATCTGATGACGTCATCAGGATGTCATGTAAAGTACATAGGGCATCTGATGACGTCATCAGGGTGTCATGTAAAGTACATAGGGCATCTGATGACGTCATCAGGGTGTCATGTAAAGTACATAGGGCATCTGATGACGTCAGCAGGGTCTCATGTAAAGTACATAGGGCATCTGATGACGTCATCAGGGTGTCATGTAAAGTCCATAGGGCATCTGATGACGTCATCAGGATGTCATGTAAAGTACATAGGGCATCTGATGACGTCATCAGGGTGTCATGTAAAGCACATAGGGCATCTGATGACGTCATCAAGATGTCATGTAAAGTACATAGGGCATCTGATGACGTCATCAGGGTGTCATGTAAAGTACATAGGGCATCTGATGACGTCATCAGGGTGTCATGTAAAGTACATAGGGCATCTGATGACGTCATCAGGTGTCATGTAAAGTACATAGGGCATCTGATGACGTCATCAGGATGTCATGCAAGGTACATAGGGCATCTGATGACGTCATCAGGGTGTCATCTAAAGTACATAGAGCATCTGGTGACGTCATCAGGATGTCATGTAACGTACATAGGGCATCTGATGACGTCATCAGGGTGTCATGTAAAGTACATAGGGCATCTGATGACGTCATCAGGGTGTCATGTAAAGTACATAGGGCATCTGATGACGTCATCAGGATGTCATGTAAAGTACATAGGGCATCTGATGACGTCATCAGGGTGGCATGTAAAGGACATAAGGCATCTGATGACGTCATCAGGATGGCATGTAAAGTACATAGGGCATCTGATGACGTCATCAGGGTGTCATGTAAAGTACATAGGGCATCTGATGATGACGTCATCAGGATGTCATGTAAAGTACATAGGGCATCTGATGACGTCATCAGGGTGTCACGTAAAGTACATAGGGCATCTGATGACGTCATCAGGATGTCATGTAAAGTACATAGGGCATCTGATGACGTCATCAGGATGTCATGTAAAGTACATAGGGCATCTGATGACGTCATCAGGGTGTCATGTAAAGTACATAGGGCATCTGATGACGTCATCAGGGTGTCATGTAAAGTACATAGGGCATCTGATGACGTCATCAGGATGTCATTTAAAGTACATAGGGCATCTGATGACGTCATCAGGGTGTCATGTAAAGTACATAGGGCATCTGATGACGTCATCAGGTGTCATGTAAAGTACATAGGGCATCTGATGACGTCATCAGGGTGTCATGTAAAGCACATAGGGCATCTGATGACGTCATCAGGGTGTCATGTAAAGTACATAGGGCATCTGATGACGTCATCAGGGTGTCATGTAAAGCACATAGGGCATCTGATGACGTCATCAAGATGTCATGTAAAGTACATAGGGCATCTGATGACGTCATCAGGGTGTCATGTAAAGTACATAGGGCATCTGATGACGTCATCAGGGTGTCATGTAATGTACATAGGGCATCTGATGACGTCATCAGGGTGTCATGTAAAGTACATAGGGCATCTGATGACGTCATCAGGGTGTCATGTAAAGTACATAGGGCATCTGATGACGTCATCAGGATGTCATGTAAAGTACATAGGGCATCTGATGACGTCATCAGGATGTCATGTAAAGTACATAGGGCATCTGATGACGTCATCAGGGTGTCATGTAAAGTACATAGGGCATCTGATGACGTCATCAGGGTGTCAGTTAAAAGACATAGGGCATCTGATGACGTCATCAGGATGTCATGTAAAGTACATAGGGCATCTGATGACGTCATCAGGGTGTCATGTAAAGTACATAGGGCATCTGATGACGTCATCAGGGTGTCATGTAAAGTACATAGGGCATCTGATGACGTCATCAGGGTGTCATGTAAAGTACATAGGGCATCTGATGACGTCATCAGGGTGTCATGTAAAGTACATAGGGCATCTGATGACGTCATCAGAGGTCATCTAAAGTACATAGGGCATCTGATGACGTCATCAGGGTGTCATGTAAAGTACATAGGGCATCTGATGACGTCATCAGGATGTCATGTAAAGTACATAGGGCATCTGATGACGTCATCAGGGTGTCACGTAAAGTACATAGGGCATCTGATGACGTCATCAGGGTGTCATGTAAAGTACATAGGGCATCTGATGACGTCATCAGGGTGTCATCTAAAGTACATAGGGCATCTGATGACGTCATCAGGATGTCATGCAAGGTACATAGGGCATCTGATGACGTCATCAGGGTGTCATCTAAAGTACATAGAGCATCTGGTGACGTCATCAGGATGTCATGTAACGTACATAGGGCATCTGATGACGTCATCAGGGTGTCATGTAAAGTACATGGGGCATCTGATGACGTCATCAGGGTGTCATGTAAAGCACATAGGGCATCTGATGACGTCATCAGGGTGTCATGTAAAGCACATAGGGCATCTGATGACGTCATCAGGGTGTCATGTAAAGTACATAGGGCATCTGATGACGTCATCAGGATGTCATGTAAAGTACATAGGGCATCTGATGACGTCATAAGGGTGTCATGTAAAGCACATAGGGCATCTGATGACGTCATCAAGATGTCATGTAAAGTACATAGGGCATCTGATGACGTCATAAGGGTGTCACGTAAAGTACATAGGCATCTGATGACGTCATCAGGATGTCATTTAAAGTACATAGGGCATCTGATGACGTCATCAGGATGTCATGTAAAGTACATAGGGCATCTGATGACGTCATAAGGGTGTCATGTAAAGTACATAGGGCATCTGATGACGTCATCAAGATGTCATGTAAAGTACATAGGGCATCTGATGACGTCATCAGGGTGTCATGTAAAGTACATAGGGCATCTGATGACGTCATCAGGGTGTCATGTAAAGTACATAGGGCATCTGATGACGTCATCAGGATGTCATGTAAAGTACATAGGGCATCTGATGACGTCATAAGGGTGTCATGTAAAGCACATAGGGCATCTGATGACGTCATCAAGATGTCATGTAAAGTACATAGGGCATCTGATGACGTCATAAGGGTGTCACGTAAAGTACATAGGGCATCTGATGACGTCATCAGGATGTCATTTAAAGTACATAGGGCATCTGATGACGTCATCAGGATGTCATGTAAAGTACATAGGGCATCTGATGACGTCATCAGGGTGTCATGTAAAGCACATAGGGCATCTGATGACGTCATCAAGATGTCATGTAAAGTACATAGGGCATCTGATGACGTCATAAGGGTGTCACGTAAAGTACATAGGGCATCTGATGACGTCATCAGGGTGTCATGTAAAGTACATAGGGCATCTGATGACGTCATCAGGGTGTCATGTAAAGTACATAGGGCATCTGATGACGTCATCAGGGTGTCATGTAAAGTACATAGGGCATCTGATGACGTCATCAGGATGTCATGTAAAGTACATAGGGCATCTGATGACGTCATAAGGGTGTCATGTAAAGCACATAGGGCATCTGATGACGTCATCAAGATGTCATGTAAAGTACATAGGGCATCTGATGACGTCATCAGGGTGTCACGTAAAGTACATAGGGCATCTGATGACGTCATCAGGGTGTCATGTAAAGTACATAGGGCATCTGATGACGTCATCAGGGTGTCAGTGTAAAGTACATAGGGCATCTGATGACGTCATCAGGGTGTCATGTAACGTACATAGGGCATCTGATGACGTCATCAGGTGTCATGTAAAGTACATAGGGCATCTGATGACGTCATCAGGGTGTCATGTAAAGTACATAGGGCATCTGATGACGTCATCAGGGTGTCATGTAAAGTACATAGGGCATCTGATGACGTCATCAGGGTGTCATGTATCTGATGACGTCATCAGGATGTCATGTAAAGTACATAGGGCATCTGATGACGTCATAAGGGTGTCATGTAAAGCACATAGGGCATCTGATGACGTCATCAAGATGTCATGTAAAGTACATAGGGCATCTGATGACGTCATCAGGGTGTCATGTAAAGTACATAGGGCATCTGATGACGTCATCAGGGTGTCATGTAAAGTACATAGGGCATCTGATGACGTCATCAGGGTGTCATGTAAAGTACATAGGGCATCTGATGACGTCATCAGGATGTCATGTAACGTACATAGGGCATCTGATGACGTCATCAGGGTGTCATCTAAAGTACATAGGGCATCTGATGACGTCATCAGGATGTCATGTAAAGTACATAGGGCATCTGATGACGTCATCAGAATGTCATCTAAAGTACATAGGTATCTGATGACGTCATCAGGATGTCATGTAAAGTACATAGGGCATCTGATGACGTCATCAGGGTGTCATGTAAAGTACATAGGGCATGTGATGACGTCATCAGGATGTCATGTAAAGTACATAGGGCATCTGGTGACGTCATCAGGATGTCATGTAAAGTACATAGAGCATCTGGTGACGTCATCAGGATGTCATGTAACGTACATAGGCCATCTGAAGGCGTCATCAGGATGTCATGTAACGTACATAGGGCATCTGATGACGTCATCAGGATGTCATATAAAGTACATAGGGCATCTGATGACGTCATCAGGATGTCATGTAAAGTACATAGGGCATCTGATGACGTCATCAGGGTGTCATGTAAAGTACATAGGGCATCTGATGACGTCATCAGGGTGTCATGTAAAGTACATAGGGCATCTGATGACGTCATCAGGGTGTCATGTAAAGTACATAGGGCATCTGATGACGTCATCAGGGTGTCATGTAAAGTACATAGGGCATCTGATGACGTCATCAGGATGTCATGTAAAGTACATAGGGCATCTGATGACGTCATAAGGGTGTCATGTAAAGTACATAGGGCATCTGATGACGTCATCAAGATGTCATGTAAAGTACATAGGGCATCTGATGACGTCATAAGGGTGTCACGTAAAGTACATAGGGCATCTGATGACGTCATCAGGATGTCATGTAAAGTACATAGGGCATCTGATGACGTCATAAGGGTGTCATGTAAAGCACATAGGGCATCTGATGACGTCATCAGGGTGTCATGTAAAGTACATAGGGCATCTGATGACGTCATCAGGATGTCATGTAAAGTACATAGGGCATCTGATGACGTCATCAGGGTGTCATGTAAAGTACATAGGGCATCTGATGACGTCATCAGGGTGTCATGTAAAGTACATAGGGCATCTGATGACGTCATCAGGGTGTCATGTAAAGTACATAGTATTTGATGACGTCATCAAAATGTCATGTAAAGTACATAGGGCATCTGATGACGTCATAAGGGTGTCATGTAAAGCACATAGGGCATCTGATGACGTCATCAAGATGTCATGTAAAGTACATAGGGCATCTGATGACGTCATAAGGGTGTCATGTAAAGTACATAGGGCATCTGATGACGTCATCAGGGTGTCATGTAAAGTACATAGGGCATCTGATGACGTCATCAGGATGTCATGTAAAGTACATAGAGCATCTGGTGACGTCATCAGGATGTCATGTAACGTACATAGGGCATCTGATGACGTGATCAGGGTGTCATCTAAAGTACATAGGGCATCTGATGACGTCATCAGGATGTCATGTAAAGTACATAGGGCATCTGATGACGTCATCAGGGTGTCATCTAAAGTACATAGGGCATCTGATGACGTCATAAGGATGTCATGTAAAGTACATAGGGCATCTGATGACGTCATCAGGATGTCATGTAAAGTACATAGAGCATCTGGTGACGTCATCAGGATGTCATGTAACGTACATAGGGCATCTGATGACGTGATCAGGGTGTCATCTAAAGTACATAGGGCATCTGATGACGTGATCAGGGTGTCATCTAAAGTACATAGGGCATCTGATGAAGTCATCAGGATGTCATGTAACGTACATAGGGCATCTGATGACGTCATCAGGGGGTCATCTAAAGTACAGTAGGGCATCTGATGACGTCATCAGGATGTCATGTAAACGCGTACATAGGGGCATCTGATGACGTCACCAGGGTGTCATGTAAAGTACATAGGGCATCTGATGACGTCATCAGGGTGTCATGTAAAAGTACATAGGCATCTGATGACGTCATCAGGATGTCATGTAAAGTACATAGGGCATCTGGTGACGTCATCAGGATGTCATATAAAGTACATAGGGTATTCTGATGACGTCATCAGGATGTCATGTAACGTACATAGGGCATCTGATGACGTCATCAAGGGTGTCATGTAAAGTACATAGGGCATCTGATGACGTCATCAGGGTGTCAGCGTGTAAAGTACATAGGGCATCTGATGACGTCATCAGGGTGTCATGTAAAGTACATAGGGCATCTGATGACGTCATCAGGGTGTCATGTAAAGTACATAGGGCATTTGATGACGTCATCAGGATGTCATGTAAAAGTACATAGGGCATCTGATGACGTCATATGGGTGTCAGTGTAAAGAAATTATTAGGGTATTTGATTTAGCTACATCAAGATGTCATGTAAAGTACATAGGGCATCTGATGACGTCATCAGAATTATTATCTCAAAATCTGCCAGAATCTGGCGTCTAATAGGTGTCATGTAAAGTACATAAGTATTTGATGACGTCATCAGGATGTCATGTAAAGTACATAGGGCATCTGATGACGTCATAAGGGTGTCATGTAAAGTACATAGGGCATCTGATGACGTCATCAATAGTGTCATGTAAAGTACATAGGCAATCTGATGACGTCATCAGGGTGTCATCTAAAGTACATAGGGCATCTGATGACGTCATCAGGGTGTCATGTAAAGTACATAGGGCATCTGATGACGTCATCAGGGTGTCATGTAAAGTACATAGGGCATCTGATGACGTCATCAGGGTGTCATGTAAAGTACATAGGTATCTGATGACGTCATCAGAATGTCATGTACAAAGTACATAGGGCATCTGATGACGTCATCAGGGTGTCATGTAAAGCACATAGGGCATCTGATGACGTCATCAAGATGTCATGCGTAAAGTACATAGGGCATCTGATGACGTCATCAGGGTGTCATGTAAAGTACATAGGGCATCTGATGACGTCATCAGGGTGTCATGTAAAGTACATAGGGCATCTGATGACGTCATCAGGGTGTCATGTAAAGTAATACATAGAGCATCTGATGACGTCTTCAAGGGTGATGTCATGTAAAAAGTACAAAGGGCATCTGATGACGTCATCAGGGTGTCATCTAAAAGTACATATAGTATCTGATGACGTCATCAGGGTGTCATGTAAAAGTACATAGGGCATCCGATGACGTCATCAGGGTGTCATGTAAAGTACATAGGGCATCTGATGACGTCATCAGGACATGTCAAAGTGCAAAAGTACATAGGGCATCTGGTGACGTCATCAGGATGTCATGTAAAGTACATAGGGCAAGTGCACATAGGGCATCTGATGACGTCATCAGGATGTCATGTGTAACGTACATAGGCCATCTGATGAAGGCGTCATCAGGATGTCATGTAAAGTACATAGGGCATCTGATGACGTCATCAGGGTGTCATATAAAGTACATAGGAGCATCTGATGACGTGTCATCAGGATGTCATGTAACGTACATAGGGCATCTGATGACGTCATCAGGGTGTCATCTAAAGTACATAGGGTATCTGATGACGTCAACAGGGTGTCATGTAAAGTACCATAGGGCATCTGATGACGCCATCACCAGGGTGTCATGTAAAGTACATAGGGCATCTGATGACGTCATCAGGGTGTCATGTAAAGTACATAGGGCATCTGATGACGTCATCAGATGTCATGTAAAGTACATAGGGCATCTGATGACGTCATCAGGGTGTCATGTAAAGCGTACATAGGCATCTGATGACGTCATCAGGATGTCAGTGTAAAGTACATAGCGCATCTGATGACTTCCATCAGGATGTCATATAAAGTACATAGGGCATCTGATGACGTCATCAGATGTCATGTAAAGTACATGAGGCATCTGATGACGTCATCAGGGTGTCATCTAAAGTTCAATAGGGCATCTGATGACGTCATCAGGGATGTCATGTAAAGTACATAGGGCATCTGATGACGTCATCAGGGAGATGTCATGTAAAGTACATAGGGCATCTGATGACGCGTCATCAGGATGTCATGTAAAGTACATAAGGCCATCTGATGACGTCATCAGGATGTCATGTAAAGTACATAGGGCATCTGATTACGTCATCAGATGTCATGTAAAGAGTTATAGGGCATCTGATGACGTCATCAGGATGTCATGTAACGTACATAAGGGCATCTGATGACGTCATCAGGATGTCATAAGAATAAAGTACATAGGTAATCTGATGACGTCATCATCAGGGATGTCATGTAAAGTACATAGGGCAATCTGATGACGTCATCAGGGTGTCATCTAAAGTTCATAGGGCATCTGATGACGTCATCAGGATGTCATGTAAAGTACATAGGGCATCTGATGACGTCATCAGGATGTCATGTAAAGCACATAGGGCATCTGATGACGTCATCAGGATGTCATGTAATTCGTACATAGGGCATCTGGATGACGTCATCAGGGTGTCATGTAAAGTTACATAGGGCATCGGATGAGCGTCATCATACGATGTCATGTAAAGTACATAGGGCATCTGATGACGTCATCAGTGATGTCATGTAAAAAAGTACATAGGGCATCTGATGACGTCATCAGGGTGTCATGTAAAGTACATAGGGCATCTGATGACGTCATCAGGTGTCATGTAAAGTACATAGGGCATCTGATGACGTCATCAGGGTGTCATGTAAAGTACATAGGGCATCTGATGACGTCATCAGGGTGTCATGCAAAGTACATAGATCGATGCATCGCTACTTGGATGACGTCAGTCTGGACGTCGTGCCATGTAAGGCTGGGCGCTGCGCATAAAGCATATGGTGACGTCATCAGACGTCGTGCCAAGGTGGTGCCATTCGGCGCAATAGGGCATCTTCTGACGTCATCAGACAGTCGGGAAAGTGAGTAGCGCTTCATTTGTAGCGTGCGCAACAAGTTTGTTGCTTACGTTGATTATTATAGTAACCATGTTATTTGAAAATATTAAAGATTTTTCCAGTGTGATATTACTTCGTACAATATCAATAAAAAGTGAACAATTCTATCAAAACAATAAATCTCCAAGTGAAAGAGGTTTATATGTCAGAAACGTCTCCAACAAAAAGGGAAAACTAGTGTAAGTAGATTGAGAGTCTACAAAAAGTGTCAATATTTCTCTCTGAAGTGAACAATATTTCTCGGAAACTGATTTTCCTGGGCCGATACTTCTTAACAGCAAAAAACAAACCGTGTTGTGGAATTTCAACGAGGATGAGTTCACGACAGTTTTCAAAAACGGATTATTCGAATTCTTGACGAGATTTGTTAAAAATAGCTCTTTATATAGGTTCTTGCACTCTTTAGCTTCGCTTCTCGTAGCAGCTGGAGCTAATCTGTCTGTCTTTTTGACATCATCTTCTCATTCTGATGGTAAGTATGAAGCTTTACATGCATTTACATTTAAACGGTTCTCGCGTAATCAAGACCATTTTTGAACCACAGAGCAAGCTCGCGTGTATGAACACCGCAACGGTTTGTTTTCAAGCTGTTACAGAAGCATCGGCCAGGAAAATCAGTGCTCTCAGAAAATATTGTTCACTTCCAGAAAATATTGTTCACTTTTGTAGACCTCCTCAATCTAATACTTTATTATCCTGAAGTTTTCCCTTTTTGTTGGAACGTTTCTGACGCCAAATCCAAACCTCTTTCGTCTTGGAAGACCCCTTTTTGATAAGATGGATACAGCTTGATCCTGGACCCATACTTTGGAATGGAATCCTGTAAGAAATTCTGATAAGCCAGGGGATGCAGAACTAGACGAGGGATCAGGGTTGAGAACGCCAGGACCTGAAGGAAACCTCGAAAGCAACTATTCCTCCCCACAGACACATACTCTCTATTTCGAGGCAGAAATTACTCAGTTCTTTCGCGTACGTGTGCGGAGCAAGGTAACAGACAGGGACAGCGTATGAGGTATGAGGAGAATCAGCATACGCGCGACACGCACGCGATGGACCCGAGTGAATATGACTTTTCAAAGAAGGGTAAACTCACAAAAACCCGAAATATTTGGACCTTTGTCCACCGTTTGAGGTATGCTCTCTACCTTCAGACAACACAGATCACATATCGCCCTGATACTTTGCGTTCCTTGTTGTGCGTTGGCGCAAACTTTGTGCACGTATGTTATGACATATGCGAACTGAGTCTGCGCCAATGCACAATAAGGCACACGAGGTATCAGTGCGATCTGTGCCGACTGTATGTATGCACGTTTGAGGCGCGATGCCATTTTTTTCTGGAAAAGTCGATTAAAAATAATTCAAAATTTGCTTCCCTCCAAACTTCAATTTTTTAGCTTTTTGTATGATGTTTCATAGAAAACATTCAGCACCCGACGCAACCGCACGCGGCTGACTGCGCGCGTCTGTCCCAGCCAACTATGATTGCCCCTGAGTTCATTCATATTTGTTTCACCTTACGTTTCCAATGATAGGCTGATCACTTCGTCGATTCCTTCGTAGTTGTAGGATTTAAGCTTCAAATCAATGCGAAAATTGAGGAATTCCAGTAGTTCAGTGTTCACAATGTCCAACGAAATTGGTAATCCAAGTCCACGTGTTCCTTGTTAATCATCTTGAAGAGCAGTAGAAGGCAATCGGACTCCGACAACAGTGGTAGCACCAGAGTAGGCGCTTCTTTTCCTGAAATCCTGATACAAATTTGGAAGTCTCTGAAAAGTAGTTCTCTTTCTGAATGACCAGATCAAATTATAGCTGACATTCATCAACTTCTACAACAATCACTTGTAAGTTGACTCATCTCTTTTTTCAATCTCCCATTCTGGGATGTCAGGAAACTATTTAAGTGAATTTAGATTTTTTATCAGAGAGGATATGATCAAGTAATGCCGCAGCGTCACGATGCACCAGAGTAAGCAAAATGCAACATCGTGGCTTCCAGAACTATACATGCGGTTGTGATCACGAATCAACACAGACGATTTATGCGCAACTCAAACTTCTGGGTAATTAAAACCACATAAAAAATATAACAAACGATACAACAAGCGCAATGCAAATGATTAACATACAAAAATGAAGAATATATGCATAAGCTAATAAACTAAGCTACACAATAAAGTAGCAAGCTCCCTCAGTGGAACCTCCTTTTTTCAGATAAGGCGTACAAAATATACAATCTCCCCATTCCCCGAGTTTCTCCAAGCGATTGTAATGGAGAAGCGCAAAAATCACTCAAGATAGATTTTATAGCCGAAAGGAGAAAAGAGAAAAGCGGTGGAAGCTTTCCCACCCCGGGCATCATCGTAGGTTTTATACGTGAGATGGAGGAGGAATCTGTTGTTTTGATTCCAGCAGATGATTCCTCCTCCGCGTGTGGGAAATGCGCCATTCTGAGGGCACAAAGCTGATGTTTCCCACTGATATCTGCGCGGAGAAGATTTTTTTACAGAATTCTGATCGCCAATTTGGCGATATTTTTTATCAGAGAGGATATGATCAAGTAATGCGATCGATGACAAAAAATTGGTTGAACTGACAAGAAATTATGTCATTTCAGTGTGGGGAATTCTCCTTTTCAAGGAGGGGACATATAGCTGACAGGTGTTCAGCTAGCGATCCCTTCTTCTGGCGCAGAAGCAATCGACATCGATTCATTTTAGTAGGATCAGATGACTTATGCTATTCTAGTCCTTCGAGTAGTGGATCATACGAAGAATTTAATATCAAAGGAGTTAGGAAAGTCTGGGATCCGAAGAGACGTAGTTTTTGAGTTCCTGGAGAAGTTGTTTATCTGACAAAGGTAGCCATAGTTGAAAGGCAAACTTTAGGTAGTGCGTCCTGCAACGACAAGCACATGCTGCAGAACTGGTCGCTGTCTTCCTCCGAGTTTTCCCCCAACAAACTTTTTCGGTCCTCGATGTACTACAAGGCAGATGATCCGAATGCTTGCTCAAGCATTAGTTTCTTCCCTAATTTGGATATCATCTTCTGAAAACTCTCGAACGATTGAAACTTCGATTATAGCCTCTTTAGAGTTAACGAATGAATTCATGAAATCAATCGCTTCAAAAATGTTTATAATGAATGAACAACATTCAAATCCAACATCCAGGATACAGATCGGTAGCCTTGGTCGGGCCCGGTAGGTTACGCCTCCCATACCGCCTCATTTTTTTGCATCTGTAAATCGAATAGCAGGAACATGCATTGCCTTCAACCAAATAGAGTTGACGAATAATCGGGATTTCGAACATACGAAGAAGGCCGAAACTCTAAATGACTTGCTTTTCTGAAAAAAATGAAGTATTTTCAAAAATTTTGATCACCACGACATGGTGGGCTTAGCTTCGATGAGGTCCTGGACCAGAGTAAGGCAGACCGTTGCCTAGGACCTCGACGAAGCTACGTCCCCTCTGGAGATCAAAATGTTTGAGAAATGTTCAAAACTTTTACGTCCCCCGAGCCTGGATTTTTTAAAAATGATTACTGCACTCCCTATCCGACTGAATAGCCCCGGAAAGTTCAGTTTCGACTGGCCCTTCACTATAGAGCAACAACATCTGTATTTAGAAAGGTGTAAAATTGTGACACAGATCGCCTCACGATCTCATGATGGCACAACGATGACGAAAAATGTGGGCAAATTAAAGCAGGAATCAACAACGCTTGAATGATTCATTTCGTTCCTTGCTTCGCCTGCTCGTGATCGTGCAGTAAGCTTTCAACAAAAAGTAAGTGAATGCTATAAGAAATTTGACGCAATAAGCGAGATTGAGCTTGATAGGAAATTTTTGTAGTGGAGGAAATTATGGTGAGGATGTAAACGTTTCATGACTTTTTGGATAGAATCCAACATCGAGAGGAAATTAGGAGGTGTTAGTTATGATTATGGCAGGGTTGTATACGGAGAGTACTCGGATTTTGAACCAAATTTTTTCTCCATACAGAATCAGTGAGTTTTAGGAATTGCAAGAAAATAGACGCACTCTCCCTTGATGTTGGAAACAGTTCAAGTGAATGATAGGTTTTCTTTAGAGAAAATGTGAAGCAAAGTTAATAAAGCTTATCTGGGTCAAATTCCGGTCCGCAATTGCGTCTCGACACGCTTTGCGTCCGCGCGCGCTCGAGTCGTCGTGAATCCCTCGAGCGCCAAAGCCGACTCGATATGGCTTTTTTATACAGTTGTCTCCGATTTTGTTTACTTTTCAGTTTTTAAAACCCACCTAGAGTTGACAGATCGGTGGCTGCGGCGCTGGAAACTCTTCCGACTCAAAAACGCGCGGCCGCAAAGCATGTCAAGACACAATTGTGGACCGGAATTTGGCCCAGAGAAACACACTATGCGACAAAAGAAGGTCGTACTGACAAGAAAATATGGCATTTTGACATGAAAAATTCCCGGTTTCAGGGAGGTTACATATAGCCTACAACAGTCAGTAAAGTTGCTTCAATGGTGGTCCCGCTACGATTTGCGCTAAGCGCCGCGACTGTCGCTCACGACAAAGACAAAGTGGTATCACAAGTCCCGGGCAAAACCAGACCTCTCCAGCCGCTTCGCGGCTGGAGCGATACTATTGACCTTATGCGCTCTGATGGTAATCGGCTTCGTCTCTCAATCAAAGGACTTGTGGTAGGATCAGAGCATTTGGGTAATTATAGTCTCGATCAACCGAGGAAGTCAACCCTAAAGAAGTTCGAGGACTCGGAGATCCAAAGAGGAGTAGCTATCGAGTTATTGGGCAAGTTGTTCATTCGACATAGCAAGCCATAGTAAAGGACCATTCCAAATTGTGCTGTGGCGGAAGAATAGGTGCTACGCGATGAAAACGCCTGCAGAGTTGAAAGCGAAGGGCGGAAATGAACGGAAATTACTGACGCAACTCGAAAAACCTTCCTCCAGAGCTGTTTCACCTTGGACCTTTTCAATCCGAGTTTCACTGAATTCATTGCGTCAAAATAACTGTTCATCATTTCTCCAACAGCCGCTTTGAAGTAGAGATTTTGTTTGTATTTGCACTCTATCGATCCACAGATTGGCAAAGGAAGACTCACCTAAAATCCATCGCGTTAACTTTACTAAAAAAAGAGAAATCGCCTTCGTGTTACATCTCTGTGTTT